>VYZR01003691.1:29610-50731 GCA_013400675.1 Oxylabes madagascariensis | reverse complement strand
TTAAACCTTTTGTGAAGCTGCAGTTCAAGCGAGCTTCTGTGTAGCTGATAGAGATGCCATTTGGACTAAAGCCCCCCAGCTCGTCACTGTGCAGGAGAAAGAGGCATTGAAATTTCCAAATGTGGCTCTGCAAATTTTCACATCCCTTCACCTATGACTGTATCTTTGACATGAAGCAACAAAGGAACAGCTTACTCTGTCATCCATTTCTGTCACGTTTTTTATCTGATTCAAACTCTGATTTGTACTTCAGAGCCCTCCTTCCGCATTCAAAAAATATATGGAAAAGATCTAACATACTCCGTGCCAACGGTGGAGATAACTGTTTATCCTGAACAGCCAAGAATACTCCTTCTGGTAAACTACAAGGAAATCAACTTTTTATTCATCCTGCTGCAGCAGGATTTCATAGCTGTCACAAAACTTTAAAATATTCAGACTTGCGAGAAGTGCTTTATGCCTGTCTGTATGGCTATAAGTACATAAGCTACAAATCTGCATTATTGCATTGCCCAAGCTAACACGCATTTTCAGGCTGATTTCACAACTATGTGGAGTAAAATTGTAAAATTGTTCAAGGTTACGTTGTCCACATCAAAGATTTACAGCCTGAGTTTAAATAAAATTATTCTAATGTTGCATTTCCACTCCAAAGAGCAGTCTATTTTCCATCCAATAAAAGATTCAAGAAATATAGGTTCAAATGATAATTTTTTTTTTTCTAGGCTGGTCTAGGCAATCCACAGCATTCTCTTGGAACTCACATTAGCATTAATAAAACTGCTCTCTACAAGACATCATAGAAACACACGAGCTAGCATCAAGCAGTGCGTGGCAGGAAAAGGTGGAATCGACCCCCTTGATTTTGACAGATCATCTTCAGTTTAATTCTCTAAAAGAAGATAAAAGTATTTCAATCTTCTAACCAATATACTGAGGAAGAAAACACTGTTCCATTACAAGATGAGAGATTTATTTAATTCCTATTCCTTCAAAAAAGGAGCACTTCTAGGATTGTAAATATATTTTAAAAATCGAGTGCTTCAACAATTTCAACTTAAGCCTTGTGATATTAGGTGGTTTTCTATCAGCCCAGTCTCCTGAATCTGCATGAGTATTAAAAAGACTCTGTTTTTCTCACTTGTAGAAAAAAAGTTTGAAAGGAGGGAGATTCCTGAAAGCCAGAATTGCAAGAAGCTTGTAAAGCAAACTCCAAACTGCTACTTCAAATAATAATTAGTTTACTGTGGAGAGAAGACTGGCAACTCATGATCTGCAATCTGTTTTTAGTTTTGGAGCACAGTGACCAGGTACTGTAGGTACTGATTATTCCATGCATGGCAGTGCAGACACCACAGAATTGTTTCTGCACAAGCCAGCAACGGGTTTCAGCTGGCTCAGGTGCCCCTGGAAAACTTTGTGTCACACAGCATGTCCCAGTGAAACATGTTCTCTCTGAGTTTTAAGTAGCAAGACATTTGAACTCTTTCACCCCCTCCTTGATCCCAGATTCCATTAAGACTCCTTAAGTGATAGACAGCAATTCCCACTTGCCCTGGTTCCCAGTCATGTCCCCACTTCACGCTGCAGCTCTCCCACTTTTTATATGAGCTTCTGCATTCTCAGCGTGGGCTTTACTGCTGGAGATATTCACATGGAAAAAACTTTCCTTGGACAAAGGTGACATTAAACAGACTACAGCCAGATCTAACAAAGTTATCTGCAGGTCTTTGTTCCCAAGCACAGACCTTTTTCTTCAATTTTCCTTACCAGGAGAATTCCAGGCTCATTAATATGCGTGTGTGTGCTGCCTGAAAATGGGAAAAGCAGTGTTGTACACATAAGAACTGGGTTGCTGATGCTCAGTCCTTCAAAGCATCCACGACTCTTTTAGAGGCAATGTGTGCTCTCTGGAGCTGAGGCCAAAAATCAGCTCTGAAGAATAGGTCCTATATTAACAGCAGACCCTCACAGTCTGTGATTTCCTTCTGTCAGAGCACTCACAAAATACTAGAAGTGGCTTCACAAAGTCTGTATTGTCTTGTTTCACGAGAAAGCAGTCCAAGACTGCTGCTTTCTTGATTAAATAACATGGATGTGTCTGCATTTTTGCTGAACACTCCTGGGTCTATTAGAAAAATTCTTTTAAACTATAAGGCCAGAATCACATTAAACACTTGAAATGGAATTCATGTCATGTAACTTTAGGGCATGATTCATCTGACTGATTTTAGACATCTAGGGAGAGATGTATCACATTATTAAAAATACCTCATTCTTCCCCCTATCGGCAAATGGGGCCTGGAGTGACCAGCACAGATGTAGATATATGCCCATATTTGTCAAGATTATTTCAATCCATCCCTCTCCTGTGAACATACTAATGTAACATCATTTTTGTAAGATTATAATGCAGAACAACTCTACAGCAAAACAGCCCCAACAAAACCTGCTCTGCCTCTGCACCTTTGTCTCAACACAAAAGAATTACTTTGCATTATGAAAAAGGTACGGAATAGATTTTTGCCTCTGAAAAATGAGAATGCCATGAGAACTATTTTACAGGAATATATTTATTCCATTCCTCCTACTTTTATTTCCCCCAGCACTGACTGATGTTTGCATACCTTGTGCCATGTGATGGGAGGTTGGTAATCGCATAGCCCCTCTGGTCACGCTGACACAAACCCCAGTTTGTGACAGTGTTTTTCATACAAACACAACAGATGAGGCAAAAATCTAAGGAGACAGTCTGTTATTGGAAAAATCTTTAGTTCAATTTTATTGATTTAAAAGCTAAGATTGATGCATGCGAACTTTTGAACTTATCCTTCCAGAGCTGAGCTGCTGAACCTCCTAAGTTCACTCACTGCCTACTTTACAGTCTCCCCGCATTTTCACATTAGATAACTCTGTTTGCTCACAAAGGTAATCTAGGTAAGTTATGCACAGCTGGCATGCATAAATTGTGCATATCTGTGACATCTGCCAGTGGGAAAAACACTCCAAGTATGATACATATTTCAAGAATGAGTGAATTAGTTCAAACTCAAGCTTTCTGGGCCATAATTGAATCAGATCTCTGGAAAAATATGCAATATTTTAATGGCTTTTTCATAATTCAAGGTATTAATATTTACTGGATGTGGAACTCTCTTAGCAACAAAGGAAGTACAATACTTTTATTACACTGCTAATATCTTGCTAATGCTGTCTTGTTAAACAAGCCAAAATAAATTTGTGCACTTTTTCCTGAATTGCTGCATTTGTGCATTTATTTATAAGAACTATGATGGAAGAACTATTTGAATTTTTCTAACTCTTTTAACTCTAGTCTTTAGCTTTCATGAAAGTTAAACTACCCATACATTCTCTAACTATTATACTCTCACAAGTCTGTATTATCTCCTCTGTGAGAAAACACAGTGTGTATACCTAAATGCCAAACTATTTTCTGTGGCTCCTTTAATTAAAAACAGCAGAAGAGGATGAAGCACTAAGTAATGAGGAGAAGGCCCAAAGCATGAATTTTTGCTTCCCACCAAGGTGTATTATTTCTGTGCATGTAACAGGCACTAAGGTGTTCACCTCTTTGGCAGCTATACCTAACTCAGCAGCTCCAGACATTTTTTTGCCTGTATGGCAGGGTGGATGTGCTTAACCCCAACCCAAATTGTGTGGATCCCCCATGGGAAATCCGCACCTAGTGGCTCAAATGGCAGCAGTGGGAACCCCTCCAGCTTTTCAGCAGGACCAGGACAAGCTGCCTGTTGCAAGTGTTCCCACACAGCAGTCTTCAAAGCCATGATAAATGGCCCAGAGGCTGGTGACTGCAGTCGTTATCAGAACCACACTGCCTTTCCAGCAGTCTGTCATCCACTTCAGGGATTGACGGGTACATGACAGAAAAATTTGGAAAGCGCTGTCCCAGCTGAATTTCTGCGTTTCCATTGTAAGTTTGCTGTGCCAGGAGAGCTGCTGGGTCAGAACTGTGCTGCACTGCAAAGTCCCTTTTTTGGAGTTAAGCTAAGGGATTACGAGGCAGAAGGAATAATACATCATTATTGACTTTAATAGGTAGTGAAATGAAATGATAAACAGTGAAAATTTTGGCTGCCAGAAAACCAATTTCTGACTGTGAGGACTATCACTATCCCCATGGAGATGAGGATTTGTGATTTCTTGATACAAAAGTGAGACTAAGCTATAACTTAGAGAATATAAAAAAGTTTGGCAGACAGTGCTCCTGCACTGGCTCCTGGACGTGACAGGAGGATATTGCAGCATTGTCCCTTTTAAACCTGTGAAAATCCTTTACTTCAGAGCCTTTCATGTGTAACAAAATGCTGACTTATTGTTATGATAGATATGTCTCTTTGAAACTTATAAGACTCTTACTTAAAAAGTGGACAGATAGTCCGCTCTTGAATGTACCTCAGATAGATAATCACGGTATTTTTTTCAGAATTGAACTCCTGTAGCATTATTATCCATGTGCCACAGGAAGAAAAATGATTTCTCGTTAAGTTTTATGCAATTTTGTGCCTATTTTCATCCCCACCGAGGTCAGTGTTAAAACATGAAGCCCTGCTGACTGCTGCAGAAACAAAGGCTGGTTATTGAGGGATATGGCTGCTGAATTCTTGTCTTGCTCTGTGTGCATGTGCATGTGTGCTTAAGATGAGGGAGACTTAGATGTATTGATTTTACAGCAGCTTTTTCCTCTGCTCTTAAATGAAGTGGAATGAGAAGCAAATAGCCTGGCAAACAAAAGAAACAGAGCCAGGATTATAACTGTCTGAGGTTTTAAAATCCAAGTGCAGAATCATACAGAAGATTGGCTCGTGAGTCTGTTTGTCCACATGAAATTTCTGCCAAAGTGTTGAGCAGCCTGAACCTACTCTGTCCCCTACTGTAGCATTAAAGGTCAGGAAAAGTGCTTGCTAATAAAATACTTCATTGGTTTCTGTGCCCCTCTGCAACAACAGGACTGGAAAAGGCCTTTCCACCTGCCCGGCTTAGGTCAGAGGTGCTTTTCCTTGGAGACTGCTTGTGCACTGCTGGAGACCAGGCTGCTCTGCTGCAGTCACAATCCAGGTTTATTCCAGTGGTGGCACCAACTGATCGGGAAACTACATCCCTCCCTCTCCTCGTCCTTCCTCTCCCACTCCTTCCCCTCCCCTGGAAGCTGGCTGATGGCTCTGATTGCAGAGCCTCCAGGAAAGCGGTCTTTGTCGTAAAAGGCCAAAGTTCATAAACTTCCATTTACATCAGTAAACATGAACAATTCTTCCCGAGCCTGAGAAATCAATTCCCACAACGCATCAGCCAGTCGTGCCTTAGTGGACTGAATTGAAATGCCCCTTCTAATCTGCATCAGAGGAATAAAATGGATCCTATAGCATAATGGGCAGCGATGGGAGGGGAAGAGGGAGCAGTACTCACCATTGCACATGCAGCGCACATTTCTGTAAAAGCGGGGACACACAAAACTAATTCGTGCTGTGCTGTAAGTCATCAGGGAATGTGAATCAATAGACAGACTTTGCTCACAGTGTTGTTCCTGACAATCCAGTCCGGAGCAATTCTTCTCCAGGATAGCAGAAATACGAATCACATTTTCCAAGTGTCTCCTCGCATTGGTAAGCTTCTGAATCAAATAGGCAGGCTTGTAGAAACCCCCACTGTGCATCTGAACCGCAAACAGCATGTCGAGCTGGCCGCTGCCTGCCACCGGCTGAATGCTGATGATGTGCAGGCTGTCCTGCTTCTGGGAGAGCACGGCATTGCGCAGGGTGCGCCTGAACCCGTGCATGTGGAGCCCCACAAAGTCTTCCGGGGAAACATTCTCAAAGCGGATAGTGACCGTGTTCTGCAGCATTTCTTGTAGCAGCTGCTCAACGTGGACCACGACATCGATGGGCACCTGGAACCGGCCGTCGCTCACGGAGACATTCAGGACGTACTTGCCGTTATCCAGCCCTCCAAGGGCGATGATCTTCCCATCATGGCTGTTGACCTTGAACAAACTTTTCTGCTCTGACTTTAGCGTGTATGTGAGGACATCGTACACATCCTGATCTGTGGCGTGAATTTTCCCAATGACTCCCCCAGGAAAATCATCTTCCATGGTGACAATGAAAATCTCCAGTGGAATGGCGGTTGGTTTGTGAATGCTCTCTTCAATAACCCTCACCTGAACATAGGTATGGGAAACCTGCTGAGGCCTCCCAGAGTCCTTTGCCTAATGTAATTTAGAAAAAGTAAAAAAACAAACAAACAAAAAAATAAAAAACACATATAGAACACAGCCTGCAACCATAACTTCTTGCTATGTATATTCTCACAGCATCAGTAATTCTAAAAAGAAATTCTCAAAAGAATGCTCAAATGCATTTGCAAAATACATATGTAAAGAAGTGTCTCAGCCACTTCTAGCAGTGGAACTTACAAACTCTTTAGGGAAGCACAGATCTCTAAGTGGATTGCAGAGAGAAATGTGTCAGTAGAATGTCTCATTACTCAAACTGAAATGTTCCCAGGATCCCACAGCTATCACTTGTCATCTTCACAACAGAGAATATACCAACAACATGGTATATTCTGCACCAAACACAGTTTGGGCTCACTTCTACCCCGGAGAAGAGATTAAATTCCAGTGAAAAGTCAGCTTTCTGCACTGCTTGGCGTGCTCCAAAGCACTCCAAACCCTGCTTAGCTTGTGAGGATGTGAGGGAGTTCAAAATTTTTCTACAGCATTCTGTACTTCTTTACCTGAAGCAATGAAGAAACATGTTTGACATAAATAAAATTTATCATCCTCCAGAAATGAAATAGGTGCTTGTGCTGTTACTCATGATAAAATATGAGAGCAGCACTGCATTTGGACAGATGACTGGATGACCCAGAGCAGGTATTATAGCATCATTTGCACTTTTTTTATAGAGAGCAAAAGAGCAAATATGACAAAAAACCCAAGGCCATCTTGACAGAAAGGTGTGCAAACTTGAATCAGTCTCCTTTCTGACAATAAGAAAAATGTTTTATTGCAGTCCCTATTACGATATACTGCTCCACACATTTATTTCCTTCAGAGAAGAACAGACGACTAAACTGCCACTAGGCAGAGATGTAGGACATATTCAAAGATCTTTATATTTGGACACGAGGAAAATTTACAAGCTGAAGGAAAAAACAGCAGGATGACAACAATAATATGGACACTAGTATGAGTAGATTAGTAACTCTGAGACACTCTAAAATTCATTCATCTTCACTCCTAAAAGAGCTGGGTGGAGTATTTAAAAGTATTTTATATATATGTGCAGACAAATACCATGTACATGCAGACGAGATTATGTCTCATTCCACTTTCTATTTTAACATAAATTCTTAATAGACCTAATATGGCGGAGCAACCTGATAGTGGAAAAGAGAAAGCAGCACTCTGGCACATATGGAAGGAAAGAAACACTTCTATGGTCTATATAAAACAGGAAAGTATAAAATATGTTTTCATTGCAGAAATCCCTGAAGAAAATAATACTGGGAGGAATCATGCCTCCACAATCCAACAGCATGGTTTTCTGAGCACATTGGTGCATCTCAGACATGGTGGTCTGTCTAATATTTCATTTATATGAAATACGTGGATCTCTAAAGCTAGAGGATGCTGCTCAGATTTGACTCTCATGCCTAGTTTTGGCTACACGAGAACTCTGGCTAGCAAATTACCCTGAAAGCAGGATATTTTACAATTAAGGCATGGTAAGAAAGAAAGGTGATGATTTTTTATTTCCCTATAAGGCTAAAAAATAGGTTTCAAGGACATTAAATGGCAAACTTGTAAAACTTCGATTTGAACTGTTAATTAGCATCACAGCTTATATTTTGTGAATTGTAACCAACAATTGCATCTGAGGATGCTGCTGCTGTGAACAGCACTAAATGTGCTTGTAAAGGAAGACAGGCAGTGTTTAGAGAGATCAGCCCCAGCAAAGCAAGTGGAGGAAGCAAAAATTTCAGACACAGCTTATGGGACCATAACTCATTTCAGTGAAGAGGTTCATTCCCTAGACTTNGTGTGCATGTGCATGTGTGCTTAAGATGAGGGAGACTTAGATGTATTGATTTTACAGCAGCTTTTTCCTCTGCTCTTAAATGAAGTGGAATGAGAAGCAAATAGCCTGGCAAACAAAAGAAACAGAGCCAGGATTATAACTGTCTGAGGTTTTAAAATCCAAGTGCAGAATCATACAGAAGATTGGCTCGTGAGTCTGTTTGTCCACATGAAATTTCTGCCAAAGTGTTGAGCAGCCTGAACCTACTCTGTCCCCTACTGTAGCATTAAAGGTCAGGAAAAGTGCTTGCTAATAAAATACTTCATTGGTTTCTGTGCCCCTCTGCAACAACAGGACTGGAAAAGGCCTTTCCACCTGCCCGGCTTAGGTCAGAGGTGCTTTTCCTTGGAGACTGCTTGTGCACTGCTGGAGACCAGGCTGCTCTGCTGCAGTCACAATCCAGGTTTATTCCAGTGGTGGCACCAACTGATCGGGAAACTACATCCCTCCCTCTCCTCGTCCTTCCTCTCCCACTCCTTCCCCTCCCCTGGAAGCTGGCTGATGGCTCTGATTGCAGAGCCTCCAGGAAAGCGGTCTTTGTCGTAAAAGGCCAAAGTTCATAAACTTCCATTTACATCAGTAAACATGAACAATTCTTCCCGAGCCTGAGAAATCAATTCCCACAACGCATCAGCCAGTCGTGCCTTAGTGGACTGAATTGAAATGCCCCTTCTAATCTGCATCAGAGGAATAAAATGGATCCTATAGCATAATGGGCAGCGATGGGAGGGGAAGAGGGAGCAGTACTCACCATTGCACATGCAGCGCACATTTCTGTAAAAGCGGGGACACACAAAACTAATTCGTGCTGTGCTGTAAGTCATCAGGGAATGTGAATCAATAGACAGACTTTGCTCACAGTGTTGTTCCTGACAATCCAGTCCGGAGCAATTCTTCTCCAGGATAGCAGAAATACGAATCACATTTTCCAAGTGTCTCCTCGCATTGGTAAGCTTCTGAATCAAATAGGCAGGCTTGTAGAAACCCCCACTGTGCATCTGAACCGCAAACAGCATGTCGAGCTGGCCGCTGCCTGCCACCGGCTGAATGCTGATGATGTGCAGGCTGTCCTGCTTCTGGGAGAGCACGGCATTGCGCAGGGTGCGCCTGAACCCGTGCATGTGGAGCCCCACAAAGTCTTCCGGGGAAACATTCTCAAAGCGGATAGTGACCGTGTTCTGCAGCATTTCTTGTAGCAGCTGCTCAACGTGGACCACGACATCGATGGGCACCTGGAACCGGCCGTCGCTCACGGAGACATTCAGGACGTACTTGCCGTTATCCAGCCCTCCAAGGGCGATGATCTTCCCATCATGGCTGTTGACCTTGAACAAACTTTTCTGCTCTGACTTTAGCGTGTATGTGAGGACATCGTACACATCCTGATCTGTGGCGTGAATTTTCCCAATGACTCCCCCAGGAAAATCATCTTCCATGGTGACAATGAAAATCTCCAGTGGAATGGCGGTTGGTTTGTGAATGCTCTCTTCAATAACCCTCACCTGAACATAGGTATGGGAAACCTGCTGAGGCCTCCCAGAGTCCTTTGCCTAATGTAATTTAGAAAAAGTAAAAAAACAAACAAACAAAAAAATAAAAAACACATATAGAACACAGCCTGCAACCATAACTTCTTGCTATGTATATTCTCACAGCATCAGTAATTCTAAAAAGAAATTCTCAAAAGAATGCTCAAATGCATTTGCAAAATACATATGTAAAGAAGTGTCTCAGCCACTTCTAGCAGTGGAACTTACAAACTCTTTAGGGAAGCACAGATCTCTAAGTGGATTGCAGAGAGAAATGTGTCAGTAGAATGTCTCATTACTCAAACTGAAATGTTCCCAGGATCCCACAGCTATCACTTGTCATCTTCACAACAGAGAATATACCAACAACATGGTATATTCTGCACCAAACACAGTTTGGGCTCACTTCTACCCCGGAGAAGAGATTAAATTCCAGTGAAAAGTCAGCTTTCTGCACTGCTTGGCGTGCTCCAAAGCACTCCAAACCCTGCTTAGCTTGTGAGGATGTGAGGGAGTTCAAAATTTTTCTACAGCATTCTGTACTTCTTTACCTGAAGCAATGAAGAAACATGTTTGACATAAATAAAATTTATCATCCTCCAGAAATGAAATAGGTGCTTGTGCTGTTACTCATGATAAAATATGAGAGCAGCACTGCATTTGGACAGATGACTGGATGACCCAGAGCAGGTATTATAGCATCATTTGCACTTTTTTTATAGAGAGCAAAAGAGCAAATATGACAAAAAACCCAAGGCCATCTTGACAGAAAGGTGTGCAAACTTGAATCAGTCTCCTTTCTGACAATAAGAAAAATGTTTTATTGCAGTCCCTATTACGATATACTGCTCCACACATTTATTTCCTTCAGAGAAGAACAGACGACTAAACTGCCACTAGGCAGAGATGTAGGACATATTCAAAGATCTTTATATTTGGACACGAGGAAAATTTACAAGCTGAAGGAAAAAACAGCAGGATGACAACAATAATATGGACACTAGTATGAGTAGATTAGTAACTCTGAGACACTCTAAAATTCATTCATCTTCACTCCTAAAAGAGCTGGGTGGAGTATTTAAAAGTATTTTATATATATGTGCAGACAAATACCATGTACATGCAGACGAGATTATGTCTCATTCCACTTTCTATTTTAACATAAATTCTTAATAGACCTAATATGGCGGAGCAACCTGATAGTGGAAAAGAGAAAGCAGCACTCTGGCACATATGGAAGGAAAGAAACACTTCTATGGTCTATATAAAACAGGAAAGTATAAAATATGTTTTCATTGCAGAAATCCCTGAAGAAAATAATACTGGGAGGAATCATGCCTCCACAATCCAACAGCATGGTTTTCTGAGCACATTGGTGCATCTCAGACATGGTGGTCTGTCTAATATTTCATTTATATGAAATACGTGGATCTCTAAAGCTAGAGGATGCTGCTCAGATTTGACTCTCATGCCTAGTTTTGGCTACACGAGAACTCTGGCTAGCAAATTACCCTGAAAGCAGGATATTTTACAATTAAGGCATGGTAAGAAAGAAAGGTGATGATTTTTTATTTCCCTATAAGGCTAAAAAATAGGTTTCAAGGACATTAAATGGCAAACTTGTAAAACTTCGATTTGAACTGTTAATTAGCATCACAGCTTATATTTTGTGAATTGTAACCAACAATTGCATCTGAGGATGCTGCTGCTGTGAACAGCACTAAATGTGCTTGTAAAGGAAGACAGGCAGTGTTTAGAGAGATCAGCCCCAGCAAAGCAAGTGGAGGAAGCAAAAATTTCAGACACAGCTTATGGGACCATAACTCATTTCAGTGAAGAGGTTCATTCCCTAGACTTGCATATTTACTGAACCCTAATACATCTTCTCTGGCAGACCTGAGAAATGTGGACAAATTACTTTTGGATTTACAGGTTTTGGCAATCAAAATTACCCTGGTTACAAAGCTTCTCAACAATTATTCTAAAGCTAAGTTTGAGCTGGACTTCTATTGCATGTCTTATTTTGACATTCTTTGAAAGCTAAGTTGACCTTGGAAATGTGATTTCATGAATCCTTGGAAAGCTTCCAAAAATTTATGATTAAATTTATGACTTAAAAGCAGAAATTATTTTCATTCCTAGAGCAGTATTTTGCAGTCAGTTGTTCTGGGGTGCATTTATATGTATATAATGCATTTTTTCTCATTTTCCTTCCTTAGCTACATAAAAAAATGATGAAAATCTTAAACCATAACGGTTGCTGCTCAGAAAATTCATTTCATGCCGAGGAAATTGGAAAGGTGGCTAGCTACCTATTTATATTTATATTTATATGAAACCAGGCTTAAGAACATCAAAGAAAATATTCTGCATTGTGCATCTGCAAACTGGAATGTGTGGTATTAACTTGTAGAATACAGTCCATTAAAATCAACCCATACAGGCAAAGTACAGGTTACCTACCACTAAGAGATTTTTTTTGTTTCAGTGTAGATGTAAAAATCAAGCCTTACCTGCACACAGAGCACATACTCAGTTGAGACCATGTGCTTGAAGATGACTGCAGACCTCAAGACGCCATGAGGGTCCAGTGTAAACTCCTCCTCTTCATTGCCAGTGAGGATGGTGAAGGTAAAAGGGGGGCCATTGTGAAAAGAGTCTTTGTCTGTCACTACCAGCTGCAAAATGCTTGTGCCCACTGGTTTATTTTCCTTTACACATATACACAGCGTATAAAGAAAAGGATTAAAATGATACATATTGCAATCATAAAATACCACATTTTTCTATTGAGACTATTCAACTGAATGCTCTTTGCCCAAGCTGGCATTTCACAAGCTGCGTTTCGTTGACACCGCTTACACCCCATGGACCAGTGGCAGAGATGAAGGGACCTGCCACACCTCTAGGGCCTGTTGGGCTCTGTCTGATACTATGTCTGATCAGGACTGACTAAAAGTCAAGACTCATACCCAGAGCAAGCTGTAAAGAAGTGTGAACTTATCCTAGAGCAGACATGTCGAGGTTGGAGTACCTGGTGCAGCAGGGATGAATGCTAAAATGTGTGACAGATGCTGTGGTTAAGGAGCCTCAGCAAACAGAGACTTACCAAAAGACTCAAGAAAGATTTGTTTATACTTTCCTTTAGATAAGATCACTTGATACATGTTTTGCAGATAGATCATCAAAAGGTAGTTAACTGAAACCAAATGCCCGTGCATTTTAAAAGTCAGAGAAGTTTTTGATATGCAGGATAAACTTACTTGAATTACAGCTGTGTAGTTAGCCGGAGTAAACACAGGGCTGTTATCGTTCACATCAGAAATGTCCACATTGACCGTCACAGATGAAGACAAAGGAGGGGTACCACTGTCTCTTGCCTGGACAACTAATGAATAACCAGATATCTGAAAAAAGGTGAAAACATTAAATCATTGTGAAAGTGGTCCTAAATTTTAAGCCAGGTTCTTTACATTCAATACACCTCCTTCCATATTCTAAGGAAAGCTGTTTGGCCTCATTACCTTCCTGCCCTTGGTATAACATTATCTTGTTGATTGCCACAGTGTGTCCCAACTTCTGTTTTATAAGGCTACCAATAAACATAACAGCTGCATTGTATTAAAATACCTGTATTAGATAAAGCATTACTGAAACAAAGGTGCAGACAGAAAATAAATGACAGATAATATCTGAACTCAGCTATTAGTCCTGTAAGCTTACATTTTTCATCTCTCCTAGGTGTCAGCTGGGATAAGTGACCTGATTCTATTTATCTTACAGTTGGTTTCCAAGATATTATATAAATTGCTTATTAGAGCCAGCGTCAGTTCGACACATACTGTTTCTAACACGGTGATGGAGAGCCAAGAAAAAGTTCACAGGCAGTTGGCTTAAACACACTGGAAAACATTTGGGAGTACGAGGGACAACAGTCTCTGTAGCAACAGAATATTATCCACCATTCTGCAGAAGAGAAGCGGGTTTGAGTCTGCCTGTTTGCAACAGACCAAAACAACTCAGTGCAGTGCAGACAGTTCAGTGCATCATCCACGGGCCCTCTACACACATATGTGCCCGTGTGTGAGGTGTGAGCATATGTGACAACTTGCAAAAGCTCTGTCTATGTACAGTTTTTGGATGACAGTTGGATTTTCCAAACTGCATCCTTATGTTGGCTTCCTTAGGTCTTACAACTGTTTTTTACTGTATATTGCTCCTTGCTCTGCAGGGAAAGCTGCTGACATGTCTGCCCCTGAATCCTCCCACAGGGGAGCAAGAGAAGGGCGAAACATGCCAGATACAACACTCCGCTCCACCCTCTCAGTGCAGGGCTGGAAATGGGAAAAGCATGGCCCTGAAGGGGGGAACAAGATAATGTTAAAGGGACTTTTTTGGGAAGAGGTGGGAGGGAAAGAAATCCAAATACATTTGAAAAATAATAGCTTTTTTTTTGTGGTAGGGAGGAGCTCAGACCAAGCACAGAAAATAAGGAGGGCTCCTCTGGGATGTAGGATCAATACAAAGGGGAACATATTTTGTATGGAGGAGATAGACTGTGATTTGGTGGGGGCAAAGTGACACAGGAGGGAAGAAGAATCCTGAACTATGGAAACTCAAGAAACTTGAGGAAGAGAAATAATCTTTTTTTTTTAACTGCAATTTCCACCGCTAGCTAAAGACAGAGAGTTTTGTAGAATGTTCCCCAATTTTTTTCTGCGTTTGCTTTCCTTTCAATGTATCCCAGAAATGAACATGGCAAAAGTCATGGTCTATGTGATTACAGCTCTGGAAATAAGTCTTCTTAAATCACTGAAACCTGGGAGTCAGCACTGCCTTTGGGGATCTACAGCAGATGGGGTTCCATATATAATTTTCCCTGAAGGGGTCAGAAACACCTGTGTCTAGGAAATGTGCCAAGGAAGCAAAGAAAAAGACAAAATCACAGCTTATTTTAACTGAGGGAAACTTTGGAAAATGCAGACCTAACACAGTTGGCATTACACATGCACACGCTTGTGAGGGTGTGTGTGTCTGAATGCAGCTGCACGAGTGCACTTCAGAAATTAAAAAAAGTCATAATAAGAAACTCAGCCTGTGCTTTTATTACAGCCAACTTGTAACATGCACAGGCATTGTTACTCCCCTGTTGTAGACAGTCTGTGGTAAAATCATTCTACCACCAAACACCAACAATTTAATCCTGCCTTTGTGATAATACAGGAAGGGGCTTTTGTCTTAAGAAGCAGGTCTGCTTCCAGTAAAAAGCTTCTCCAGCTGAGCCCATATTCTGAAGGTAGCAATCTGCTTCCCCAGTTTTGTGGGTGCATTGCTGGGAGGCAGGAGGCACTGGTTTCTGCATGTGTTACAAGATTTCTGGAGCCATGTAGCACCCTCCTGCCCTGCTAGTAGCACAGGCAACTGCATTTGTTTGTTTTTTTTCCCAAAGTTGCTAATTGCTAGCTATGGCAAAATGGTGATAAATAATCCTGAATGAATAATGGAGTGAGCAAACAAAGCAGCAGAATCTGTTTAATGAAGCACTCTTTCACTTTAGGTACAGCCTGGCCACTTCAGAACATTCCCTCCCCAGTGACATGTTTTGCAGAGCGCTAATTAATGGCTGAGGTCCCAGCTCGGTGCTGGGTGCCGCAATCTGGAGCATTTTGTAACCACTCTGTTGCACACGCAGCTGCACGTGTGCGCTTGCACGCACAGGGGAGACAAGGCAGCTCATTAACACAGCAGCAGCTCCCGCTGGCACCACGGGACAAATCCAGCGCTGCTTCTCTCCCCTGATGCGACCCCAGCTGCTGTGAGGGTGCAGGGTGGGAGTGGCAGCACAGCAGTGGGTGTGTAGATAGGCTGGGGCCAAGGCTGGCATGGAAAGAAGTGGGAAAATGTTAGAAAGACCTGTTGGAGCATCTTAGGCTGATTGCTGCAGAGTATTAAAGAAACTCCTTCAACACAAGCTAGCAGCAGAGTGGAGATTGATGCACATCTGTAAGTCATAGCAAGTTAAGAAATCCCACATGTCTTACCCTTTCTCTATCCAATTTCTTTTTAACCTTCACGAGTCCCAAAACAGGATCAACTGAAAATTCATTGTCTTGATCCCCATTCACTATGGAAAAATGAATCTGACCATTGGGAGGACTGTCCAGATCTTCTGCTATCAACTTTTTTTGAGAGAAGAATAAAAAATTAGCAAAACAAATATTAAGTGATCTGTATGATACATTAATTGCTCAACACTCCAAAAAAGTAAACTTCACATTCCATCAGACTAGTTACACCTTAACTGCACACCTCTGCAGCATGAATCCAATAGGTTTTTGTTAGGAGGCTTCACTTGGGCCTTTTCAAAATTCTAGTCTGAAAACATACAGAATATTTTAATCTTAATATTCCATACAACACTCTTGTTCTGCATCCAAACATTGCAAGACGAGAATATTGCAAGGTTTGGGGAAGGCATGCTGCATGCTGGACTATACAAATACATTGTATTTGGAGCTCTGAGCAACTTGGTGCAGTGAAAGGTGCCCCAGCTCACAGCAGGGGGGTTGGAAAGAGATGATCTTTAACATCTCATCCAACCCTATCAGCCTATGATTGTACTGCACTGAAAAGTTCAATTCTGCCTTTCTATTAAAACCTGTTTCTTTCTAGCTGACTCAGGAAATGCAACACCTTAAATACGCCATAGCTCTTTGACACCATAACAGGGTTACAAAGAAAGGGTCAGTTCTACTACTATTTTCTTTTGGGGAGAAACTGACAGCCACTTGGAGAGCAGCAGCTGATGCAGAGTATCAGCAAGAATATGATTTGGGGGCTTCACGATGCAGTAATTATCATTATTAAGCAGTGCAGCATTTTTTTTTTTAGGGGCAGAGGGCTTCATCGCAGCTAAACGCCACCCACGGCCGCGCTCACCAAGACCACGGAGTCCCCGACGGCCGCGTCCTCGCTGATGACGGCACTGTAGACAGCCTGGCTGAACGTGGGCGCGTTGTCGTTGACGTCCGTCACGTTCACATTCACCGTCGTAACCGCGCTCAGGGCCGGAGTGCCTCCGTCCTTTGCTTCCACTACTAAGTAGAAGTCCTTGCACGATTCAAAATCCAAAGCTTCAAAAATGGAAATCACCCCTTTGAAGCAAAGGAGGGAATGTCAACAGCCAGCAAAAAATAAATAATGCCACAGAGTAAGGGATTTGACTGTAGTAAACAGTACAGCATGCTATTTATCACCATGGCACACATACAACACTAACTGTAAGACTGCCCAACCTAATAAAAATGTTTATTCAGGTTTCTACTGCTGTCGTTTGATTAAAGAACGATGCCAATTGCACTTGGGTTGCCTCTGCAAAAAGGACCTTTACAAGGCATGAGGCAATGAATGGTTCCTTGTGAAAATAGCTTTCATTATGGGAGTATCATAGATGAAGAAGTGGGGGCCATATACAACCATTTACCATCTCATTCACAGAGCCTTTGGGAGAACTGGATGCCGACTCTGGAAATAAGCCCTGACAAGTCAACAGAAATTCACTCCCACACAATTAACTTCTCATGAATTAAATACAAATGAATAGGATAAGAATACCTCTGAGAAATCAGCTGTCTATCATTTAAGTGATTAAACAGAGACTTCCCCACTCAACTAGGTTTATAAATTTTGTGTTTCTTCACCACACAACCAAAATTACAATTCCCTGTAACTTGATTCCCTCCATGCACCCAGATTCCCTCTAGGATAGAAATGATCTGATTTCTAGTGTTCCTATAAACCTCCAACAGTATCATTTTCCTAACCTTCTTAGGAAATGTATTTCAGGACTTAATAATCATTACAGCTAGGAATTTCTTCCTATCATTTAACCAAAGTAATCCAAATGCAATTTAAGCCCACTCACAACTTATTTTCTTATGACTGGGCATGGAGTACAGTTCATTCCCCTCTTCTTCACAGGTACTTTCTACAGGCATGAAAACTAACAGCATGTCTTCTCTTTTCTAGCTTTAATAGCCTTAATTCCTTCAATCTTTCCTGGTAAGTCACATTTTACAGACCTCAGATCATTCCTCTTAATCTTGTCTGGGCTCTCTCCAAACAAATTCCACCTTTCAGCATGACTTGCTGAAAGCAGGAGCCCTGAAGAGAAGCTTCCAAGTGGCTAGCAGAGAGTTCCCACTGATAAATGGTGTGAAGGACATTATTTTTCAAGCTCTGATCAGACATGCTACATCACCACTCTGCTGCCTAGAAACTCTAAACGGATAATAATGGAGCTGTCATACATTAATGAATAATACATAGTTTTAGTTTTGGTTTTTTTTTTTTTTTTCTGTGTGATTAAGCTTCATTATGGGTTTTTATTGATTTATTTCCTTGGCTTCATTGTCAGATGTGAAGTTAAGTATCGCTGCCTAGGCGTATTTATGTTTAAATTTTGCTAGCACTAATCAACATGATGAAGATGACAGACAACACACAGTTATGTTAAGTCCCTCACATAAGAGGCAGCAGTCTCTGCAGAGTGGAGAGCCATTTTTGCACACAATTATAGAAATGACACAATGCATCATTTTGAGATTTTTCATGTTACTAGCTACAGTTGCACCCAAAGTGTTATCTTCAGCTTTTAAAATCAAGGCTGCTTTGCTCTCGGACTCTGGTGGCAGATTGGTACTGCTCACCCTGAATGTCATGAGAAGAAGGGGATACACTACAGGAAGCATAGAAGAAATAGCTTAGTTGATGGAATAAAAACTCAGTGAGGACAAAGAACATATCCCACTAAGGAAATTCTAAGAAAATGAGCCAATTACACCAAATATGATACCTTTTCTTGGCATTTCTTATAGAGAAGCAGTGGTGTGGCTTCTAAAATTCGTTATGTATAACCAAAAAGACCTCAACCCAAGCCATGGCTGAAGTCAAAAAGAAAAATCAGAACAACCTAAGTCAGGGAAGCTTCATAAAGCTACATAAATGGCAATCACATATTAGGACTGAAATGGTCCTGGTAGCACTGGATGATGCTTTTTGAGGCTGTACTCAACTGGTAAGCAAGTAAACATTGCAAGTGTTCAGAAGTGTTCTGCACAGTTTGGCTAATAGGTTGTCACATCTATATTGGCTTCAACAGACTTACTAATGGAGAAAAGTATTCTCCACTTGAGCCGGGGCAGCCAAGTGTGACCGTAATTGACATCACTCTCCAACCTAAAATTGCTTTTTAACTGTGTAGTTAATTACACAATGACAAGCTGTGAGTCTCTGGCCTTGGAAATCTTTTGGTCCGAGAGCCTTCCCCAAAGCATTCATATTTTTCTGATGCTTTAATTTAGCACTGCGAGTAAGAGCCACTTTACAAACCTGTTTTTGAGTTAATCCTGAACTTCCCTTTCTCATTCCCTGATCTGATGAGATAGGCAATCTCAGCATTTGTACCAATGTCTTGGCTTGTAGCAAAAACAGAAAGGACCTCGGTGCCAGGTGAGGTGTCCTCAGGTACTGTAACAAGATAATCTCTTCTTTCGAACACGGGAGGGTTGTCATTAATGTCTAGCACTGTAATGGTAACGGTGGCAAACGAGGATAAGGTCAGCACAATGCTTTGATCTGAGGCCTTTACAGTGATGTTATAAGAGGACTGAAGCTCTCTATCAAGCGGATGCTCCAAAATAATGATTCCTGATGACTGGTCAACTGAGAAGTAACCATCTGCAGAGTCTGATAGGGAATAGGTGACTTTTCTGTTCACGCCTGAAAGAGAAGCAAATGGGAAAATGAAAATGAGAAATAAAGAAATGAAAAATCTCTCCCCATCTAATGGAAACCCTAAGCAAAATCTGCTATCACACAGAGCATTTCCAGCGGGGGTAGAGGTAAGAATGCCTGTGGGTACAATATTGCTGAAAGTTTGGGAGATCAGGACATGCTCTTCTCACACGACAAATCTCCGTGGATAAGTTAAGTTCCTTCCCTCATCATGATAATTTTTTTTAAAGATTACTTTGCAAAACTGCTGTGTATTGAAACTTGAAAGCAGAATCCAGATATGGTCCTTGCCCAGAACAGCTTATAATCGAATTGGATGAGACAAGCAGAATGCTGAAATTGGAAAAGTCTCAGAGCACATCTTGAAGGAACAGAAATGTACATAAGGGGAAACTAAACCCATAGAAATACATCAGGTGGCACAGAATGTACTTGCTACCGGTGCTGCCTTGATTCCACTGTTGAGCAGAAAAATATTATCATAAGATGATACCTGTTAAACAAAAGCTGCGTCAAAATACTCCTGCCAGAATATGAACATTTTAAAAAGGAAAGTCCCTCTGTTCCCCAGCCAAAGAGCAAAAATTGAGTTGTACAAAAGATATCCTGCATTTTTAAAATCCTGTCCCTACTTCCCAATACAAAGCACCTATCCACCCGACTGCTGAATATGCAGATCTATGCTAAGGTTGTTGTCAGTAATAAGGCCTGAGGGGATGGTACTGACTTGGTTTCTGCACTACAGTGGGATAGCCATATCAAATCTAATTAAAAGTGAACACAGATATAAGCTAATTCAACTCCCTTGATGCTAGTTGATTTTGTGATTTCATCCTGGGTGCTTCAGTAAGAGATTATAACTAAAACACAGAGATCCACTAAAATGGAGAGTCTCTGTTTTTAACATCTCTCACTTGAGCACGTGCTGCTATTTTTGTTGGAGAACAGACTTTACAAGCCTGACATTTATCAGATGAACAAGAGTTACCAATCCCTTCCAGGCATATTTTGTTAATTTAAAATTTGTGACAGTATTATTCTGCTTTCCAGCAGCATAGCATTGTAGAAATGCCTGATCAAAAGCAGCGCAAATCACAGTTGTTTTCTGCTTGATGTAGCAGGAGTTGAGCATCCACACAAGGGGGAGCTGGGAGACTCTTTGTTCAATCACACACACATAAAAGCTAGGGCAACTACAAAGTCCCAGACCCTGCTTGAAGGGCGTTAGGAATTACTATTTGGCTCCTCAGAGAATAAAGTTTTTATGCAGTGCTTGAGATAACAGAGTATATTTAAAAGGTTTAAACGTCTTTAAAATATGGAACAAATGAAATGGCAATATTGCAGTGAACCAGGCTGTTANCTGGTTGCTCACTCTAATAAATGGGATTTTTAGGCAGAAATGGAGACAGTAAAATCATGAAGGTAAGTGCTTTTATTTTTCCTTCCTGGAAAATGAGAGAGGAATACAGAAGCTCCAGAGACACAGGTTATCTTGTACCTATGATGAAGAGAACAGTCTTATTTTTCCCATGGCATGTGAAAGAAAAGCTCTTACAGGTGAAAAGTGTCATTTTAGGCAAGAAGAAACAGAACATTAGGTCAGAAGACCTGAGTGGGGACACACATACCAACCCTTGGTGACTTTTGGCCCAAATGCCAAAAGGAGAAAAAAAG
>VYZR01003686.1:0-20629 GCA_013400675.1 Oxylabes madagascariensis | reverse complement strand
CTCATCTTCATTTGTCAGTGAAAATTCTGCCTCATCTCCACCTTTCAGTGCAAATTCTGCCTCATTTTCAATTGTCAGTGCAAATTCTGCATCATCTCCACTTGTCAGTGCAAATTCTGCCTCATCTTCATTTGTCAGTGCAAATTCTGCCTCATCTCCACTTGTCCGTGCTAATTCTGCTTCATCTCCACCTTTCAGTGCAAATTCTGCCTCATCTTCAATTGTCAGTGAAAATTCTGCCTCATCTCCACCTTTCAATGCAAAGTCTGCCTCATCTCCACTTGTCAGTGCAAATTCTGCCTCATCTTCATTTGTCAGTGAAAATTCTGCCTCATCTTCATTTGTCAGTGAAAATTCTGCCTCATCTCCACCTTTCAGTGTAAATTCTGCCTCATCTCCACCTTTCAGCATGAACTCCACATTTTAAGCAGGTTTTTGAGGAGTCTTACCATTCATCCTCTGATCTCATTAATGTTCATCTTCAAAAGAAGAAAACTGAGTTTTCCTGTTCTCTCTGTCTGGCACTAAGAGGCTCCAGGAGAGCCCTGGTGACTAGGATGTTATTTCTGAAGCTCAGGAGTGATGAGACTCCACAGCAAGAGCTTCCTAGCCTGGCACAGCCAGTTTCAGCCACAAGATTCTTGTTTCTCAGTTTAAAAAACCTGAAGTTTCCTGCAGCAGTAATGCAAATAACACATGTCCAACAGCATTTTTACACAAGCCTTCGCTTTATCAGGATTTGTTTCCCATCTGTCTATCACCCTGTCCCTGGTTTCCTGGAGGAAGCCCTGGTTACAACAGGAGATCTTCAGTGACTCTCGCAACAAGTCCACAAAGAAGGGCACCCACGAGTGTTATTGCTTGAGGTTTTTATGGTTTTCTTTTTAATTACTCATTACTTAGCACTCCACAACACCTTTAACGAGCGGTTTGGGCTTTGAACCCAAAACCAAGCAGAGCAAACACCGTGAGTAACTCGGGGAGGAGCAGGAGGGCAGGATGAACGAACCCAGGGGAGCTCCAGGGGGAAGGTCAGTCCTGCCCCTCAGCATCTCCACGCTCAGTCTGAGAGGTTCAAACAAGGCTGAAACTATTAAATCCAACTCTAATCCAGAACACACCACGAAACTTCATGTCAGGAAAGAGAACAGAGCTGAAATCAGCACTCCAAGAGCCAACACCAACGCTAAGCAGGGCTTCAAAAGCAGGAAGAAGGGCTTTAGATGGGGGACAGGGACATGGATTTATCCTCACAGCCTTTGAGATCCAGCTGTGAATTGTCAAGACACAGATCAAGACACCCCCTTGTCCTCACCAAACCAGAGTGCTCTGAGGGAACACCTGAGCAGCTCCTGATGCTCTGCCTGAGCCCCCTTGGTGAAGGGAGACAGCAATAAATCCTGAATTAACACCATCTGCCTCAACATTTCCCCAGCTTTCTGTCCAATATTCAGTGTCCAGGCAGGAGGGGCTTTATCTGGGGAGGTCCTGACACAGCGATGTCCAGAGGTGAAATGTTATCTCTGATTTCTGGTTAAGGCACCTGAGCAGACCAGCAGTGGAACGTGGTCTGGTTTTATCCAGCCAAAGGAGCAGCATGTGGGATCCACAGCACAACATGTCTGGATGATCCAATCCCCAGCTGTGTTGGGAAGAAAATCCCCCTCTGCCCCATGTTAGGAGACTGCAGAATTAAGTGTGTTAAAGCTGTTAATGCCATTCTTGGAATAAGCAGCAGCAGATGAGGTAGTAAAGATGAGCAACCTCTGGTCTGCTCCAGCCTGATAAATCCCTTAAAGAAATTTGAAATGGATAAAGCTGGAATTCTACCACAAGGACAATTTAATCTCGAATATCTTACTGCTTCTGTGTTAGTCCTTCACTGCAGGTGTTTTCTCTGTGCATCACTCATGCGCTGCAAAAAGCACAGGAATGTGTTTCAAATTAATTTCCTTTCAGGCTGATCAACGTCTTGCCCTTTTCTAGCGACAGGTCTTATTTTGTGAACCTGTCACAAACAGTACTTGATTGAAATGCAACAGCCAAATAGCAGCAACCTGCAGGTAACATCTTGCATTAGACTAAATATAAAATGGGAAGCTTGTTTTAAAAGCCAGGTTATACATGGATGTTTTAAATGGTTATACATTCCTTACCGGGCCATAGATGAGTACAGTCTAGCAACAGGCGTCCTGGCTGCAGAAATATGGGCAACAGAAAATTCCAGAATTTAGTCCTAAAACACTATCAAACTTACTAATTCCAGCCTGGAATATCAAGGCTTATGAGCGGGGGGAAAGCCTGGGCTTGTTTCTCCCACACCTCCCCTGGGACAGAGATGTCCTGCAAGGAATCCTGCACTGGTTGGTTCCTCCCCGCAGCAGGGTCAGCTTCCAGCTGGGAAGCAAAGCCCTAAAGCAAATGCAGGAATGGCCTGGGGGAGCTGGAGGGCAAGTGCTGCCAGCACAATTCCCAGTGTTCCTCACCAGCATTTCCTCCACAAGGAGTTTTCCCCTGTCTCCTTCATGCTCAAGAACTACAAAGTTTGAAGTGTCCAAAAGACATCATTTGTTTTCCAAGGAGCAGACAGGTAATTGGGAAAAGCCAGCCCTCATGCAAAGCACCCAGTGACACATGGCACCTACTTAACATTCTGTCACACAATATTTTTATTTAATTTGTTATGGAAACTAATCTTCAAAGCCCTGTGCTTATTTACACATTTTGAACTCAGCTGCAAGTATTCACAGGGCAGAAACCACCTAAAGTCTCCACTCTAAAGGTTTTCAGAAGATACAATTAAACTATTTTTAAACCGTTCTTAACGTTTCTCTTTTTCCTGTTCCACGAGCTTTTGATGTCTCAAAGACAGCTCGAAGAAAGCAAAGCACCCAAGGCAACAGCTCTTTTTCCATTAAGCACTCAAGACCAGAAATTGTCAATCACCATTTTGTGCAAATCCTCATTACCCAAGATCCTGAACAGATGTCATGACATTATTCAAAGTCTGCATGCTAGAGAGCACCTCAAGTCGTGTAAAACCTCTCCCGAGTATCTTCACTACGGCTTCCTACAACTGTTACTGCAGGTTATGTGACTCAGCTGGGCCAGAAATACAGGTTTTGTTTGGGTTTTTTGCTGCCACATTGTGCTTTCACTGCAGGTCAACACTGAATAGGTTTGTGCACCTCACTGCCCTTCTCCACTGAGGTCTGCAGACCCCAATTAATTGCCATGGCTCACAGAGATTTGCCTTTTTGCACAAAAAAATTGGCTCCCCAGGGAATGGTCCCGGCCCTAAGGCTGCCAGAGCTCCAGGAGCATTTGGACAACGCTCTCAGGGATGCTCAGGGTGGGATTGCTGGGGTGTTTGTACTCGATGATCTTTGTGGGTCCCTCCCAGGTTGGGTTATTCTGTGACTCTAAGGTGGCCCTTTTGGGAGCTCTGGGGAGGCTCAGGGGAGGTTCAGATGTGACACCCACAACTCCCAGCCTCTGGTTCAGGCTGTGGGAGGCTTTGGACAATCGGCACAGGGAGAAAATCAACTGCCCCCACTCTTCATGGAAAGTCCAAAGGGACCTCCACAAACCCAAGCAAGGGGACAAAGGAACAGCTCTTCTGGGCAGGGGCAGAAGACACCACCAAAGCTGCTGCAGGGCCACGGGTTCAGCACCAGCACANTAAGAGGAACACGGTTCATTAAGGACAAATTTTAAACCACACATCTGAACGTCAACACGCTGCACATGTGCTGTCCAGGCACCACATGGGTTTGGGGCTCATTTGTTGTGAATAAAGGCCATCTTTTCAGAGTACAATAACAAGCCCTGTGTGTGTGGATGGGGGTCAGTGGAGGCAACCTGGGCCACCACGGGTGTCCAGTGTCCAGCGGCCGAGCCGGCGGCCAGCAGCAAACTCTCCTCGCACCATCAGCGCCTCTCCCCCGGCTTACGCAAACTCTATTTTGATTATGGACAAGGCAATTAGGAGGCTCCAGATCCAACGGAGTCCAGGACACAAAACAACTGCAGCAGGAGAACCGCCCTCAACCTCAGCCAATGCATTTGCTGCCTGCGCAGGGGAGGCATCCAACCCAACCGCCCGCTATCTGCACAAGGCAAACAGCCTGAGCCCTGCCAGCTCCCCAGCCAGCCCTGGCCTCCCACCACCACCCGAAAACCTCATCAGCCTAATGCAATTTAATGCCATTTAATGCAGCTGAAGGGTTTTGCGGCGTTTTATTGGCGCGGGGTATTTCTAAGCGGGAGGGGAAGGCAGGAGGGAGCCGGCGCGAAGCCGGCGTTGCCACGGCTGGGAATGGCTTGTTTTGGCCGTGACACGGCTGGGAATGGCTTGTTTTGGCCGTGACACGGCTGCCCCGGTGCCAGGGCTGGCCTGGTGTCATGTTGGATGACGGGCACACAAAGCCAGAGCACTCTGCACGTCCCTGTGGCTTTTTCCCCCCCCCTCGTTACTGTAAATGGCTGCGAGATGTGATAGATAAATTTATCCCCGCACACACAGAGTCCTGCTTGAATTACGGCTGCAGAGGGAACTGTAATTTCATTTCCTAACGGTACAGTGACCTCCGCAGCAATGGGTTCTTGTGGTTCTAAACAAAAACAAAACCAACAAGGAAAGGAAAAAAAAATAAATAAGGAAACCCAAGGACTAATCACCCCCGGCAGTAACTCCTCAGTGTGTTGCAAGCATGTGATCTTAATTTAGTACTACAGAGCCTGGGCTTGTTTCCTGCTGCAAGTGCTGAGCAGCATTGCTGCTATGGAAATCCATATGGGTCTTACTCCTTATAAAATCATGTATGAAATCCTGTTGTACATACACAGTATTTTTTACTTGATTGCTCTTGCTCTTTCACTCATTCTCTTCCAGTCAAGAAGACCTCCTAATTCAGTCAGTTGTTAGGTGCCATTTGTCCTATAAACGCAATTTTTATCCCTAAACCAATTTTTAATTTTTTCACTCATGATCATCTACTTTCTTTTGAGCATTTACTTGATCTGAATACATTGAGACAACACCTAATCCCAGTGCTGAAAAGGCTGAAAACAGCTATTGAATTAAGCAAAACTGTGTCTGGTGAAGACTAAGTAAAAAATAAATCTAAAACCCACAGCAGAGTGGAGGGACAGAGGATTGCTGCAAGAAAACCAATGTACTGCAAAACCCACTGCACTGTGGCTTATTCCTTCAATTATTTCTTCACGTCACAGAGGCCAAAGAGGCAGAAACCTAAACCTCAAACCCCACCAGCAGCAGAAACGTGCCTGGGAGGGACAGGGTTGGAGAGCTCCAGTGAACTGTAAAAAGCACAAGGACTTTTGATCGCCTTGGTAACAAACAACAGCAGCTCCCCCAGCCCTTCCTGAATCTACAAAATAAATGGAGTAACTAGAAGAGAACAAAAAATAAGAAGTTAACATGGTGATACCAAAATCCTGCTGGCAACGCCCGGCGTTGGCCGCAGTGATCAAGCAAAATAAAATTCAGGAAATAATCACGAGATGCTCAAGAAATTTAATGTCACTTATTCCCAGAGCTCAGCTGCTCTAACAACACTCATCCTTCCCTTTTCCCCCAAGACAACCAAGGAACAACCCTTCCAAAAGGCATCGACTCAAGTGCTGTAACCCACAACAAAGGGCTGCGGTTCTCAGCACCAGCTCGGGAAGGAGCAAGTGCCAAATAAATCCCAGATTTTACAATCAGCACTAAAATAAAGTGTTATTTATAAATTAAGATATTGCAGTACATAATGCCGTGACCCCTCTGAACTGTGAGCTGGGAACGTTAGGAGGTCTGTATTTACACAGGAACAGATAAAATTAACTGCAGGTGCCTCCCTTCCCATGGACAGTGACTTCCAAAAACAACACACTTACTACAACGTCAAGGAAACTCTTCCCATTGACATTTCTCAGGACAACATTACACCTCTTATCTCATCTATCAGTAAGGACAAGAAAAAAAAAACCGTTTCTCCTCCCAACCCTTCCACAAATTATGTGCTCAACTGGAGCTACACGGAATGTCTCAGATATTCCAAACCGGGGCCGGGGTTCGGCCGCTTCCCGCCAGGAACAGATGATGCCCACGGGGATGCTGGACCTGTGAGGATCAGAAAATGTGAGTTTAGACAAGATAAAAGAGTTTGGAGCCGTGTGCCACCTTGTCCTGCCGTGATAGTGGAGGTCTGTGGAAGAAGTTGTTGAATGGAGATACAGGAAAGGTTGAGCTCGGTTGTTTACAGAGGAAAGGGGCAGATAACAGGAGATCTCTCCAGAAACAGCCTCCTCTGTGCCAACCTTCTGCTGTTTAAACTGAGGAGTAATTCATTATCTTCTGCACTACACCTGCTGGTGGGGCATTACTCTGGAAATACATATTTACTCCTTTGTGAATTATGACAAGCAATATGGGAAACGTGGTAAGAGGAGCTCGCACATACGTATACACACACATTTTGCAAATATACACAAAATATGTGTAAGTCATCTCAATATGGTGAAGTCTGGAGGAGTCATCAAGCTCAGTGGACCTACGATGCCTTTGGTCACTTGTTCTTAATCTTAGGAAGTGACAACCTTTGCAAATGAGCTTCTCCAGCTCCACGCCGAGGCACACGGCAGGGCCCAGGTGTGTCAAGTCCTGTATAAAATCAGATCCCATGGATGGAGTTTGACAGTATCATCAGTATCATCTCTTATTTTCAGGGACAGGACTTCTTGGACTACAAACCTCACCTGTGGAAGACCCTCATCTTCTTCCACTAAACCCTGAGGACAGGCTCTTATTTTCACAGATTTTTTAGACCTTTCTGTTTCGCTCCCTTGAAGGTTTTCACTCCTGCTCTCCTTTGTCACCCTAACTATTTACACACAGAGAACTGGATGTTTCCCACCCAAGTATCCCTAATATTGCCCAGACAGAACAAAGATCATAGAAACATTTTCCTTTTGTGCATTTTAAGCAATTAGTGTTCACACCATGGCTGCAGACCCCTCGTGAACTGGACTTACAGAGCAAAGCACCTCACGCTGAAAAAAAATGAATTAATAAAGAAATTAAAACTCAAGACCAGATCTGTTTTCATTCTCCTGGCACCTTTCAATTGAGCTGATTCCCCATGCAGGTAGAAACAACTTGCAGAAATCAAGCAAAGCTGTTGGCCATCGAGCTCAAACTACCAAAACACAGAGTTTGATTTGAAAACACAGCAGCAACTGTTAAAGGTGGGACAAGTGTCACAAAGTGCACACCAGGATAGCGACCAGAAGCTGTAAATACTTTACCCAGTGTCTACAACAGTGCTGTTGTGCCATTCTCTGGCAAGCAGGTCAAGTCTGCTCCTTGTACTTTGTGTTCAAAATTACATGGGAGCTTAGTGTAAGGGATCAGAAATAACCACCCGCCTCTGCTTGGCAGCTGGGTTTTTTTAATATGCCAGCCCCAAAACTGACACCACATCTTCAGACAAAATATTGTATGTACCTCATTCTGTACAGCAGAAGAGACAACTTATAATTTAGACCAAGACCAGAATCTTTAACGTTAATTTGAGGCATTTCCCTGTAAAGCTTTGATCATAATTTTACTCTCAACAGTAAGGTTGTTTTTTAGTTGTTATGGTTTGTTAAATTTCAATCTTTATTACAACCCAAGGATTTGGTGTTATCATCCAACGGTTGATGCCACCTGGGAGCCTCATGAAAGCTTCATGTTAATATATAACTATTTATTACTCTCCAATGTACAGCATCTTGTAAACATCCCTGTTCACTTTAACCTGCTCCTGCCAAACCTGCTCACTCACTGTGACCCCAAATCACAGGAAAGTGGTCCAGGCATGTCCTAAAAATAAGTGATGGTCCTTGTGGGTCCCTTCCAGCTCAAGATATTCCACGATTCTATGATTCTAGGAACTGATATGTGAGAAACAGAGACAAATGGAGATACGCACAAGGACTTGGTTTAAGACCAAGGTCCATCTGGATTTTTCCAAACACAGATTATTATTTTTACCTACCAAGCCCATCCTGAAAATGAGGAGCGATGATACGATCAAGGCATGAGGCAAAACGTCCAAGCTCTGCCTTCTGCAGAGATAAGGGAGGGACAAGATTCCTTTCCTCAAGGCCACGGGGAAGGATGTTGTAGTAAACAAGGCATGAAAGAACGAAAGCTATGCTGACACGTGGGGATGAGGAAAGATGGAATTTTAGATACGTTACATAAACGTAATCCAGACACAGAAAACAACAAATCTACACCAAAACAGAGGCACAGTTTACAGCAAAAATGGAGCTGTCCATAACTGAGAAAGGCAATGGAATGGGCGGAAGTATAAGATTAACCACAAGGAGATTATGCTGATAACTAATGATCTACACAGAAATGACCAGGGTGCACACACTGTTCAGTGCACAGTCACTTAGCAAGCTGCCCAAATGCAGGCTCACCAGGAGCTGGAGCACTGACACATCCATCCTCCATTGATTTCCTACACGGAGCTCCACACTCTACTGTGCCTTCGTACACTCTACGGGTGTCACTTCAGTTTTCCCTACAGTAATTTTTTCCAAAGCAGCATCTGAACTGTGGAAAGGAGAAATGGATGCAGCATCTTGTTAACCAGTATCAAATCCTGTGCACCCTTATAAAGTTCTCTCAACTCGAGTCCCTGTGGCCTCCTCAGCTCCTGCCCGTTCCTCTGCACACCCTCCCCTGTTTGCCCAAAGCTCCACGCACGCTTGCCACGGTTTATTTCGAGGCATAAGAATTTCCTTAGCCGGACTGAAATAGATACTGTTTGCCTGCAGAGCCAAGCAATGTGCAATGTATTTTTATTTACTACTCGCCCTCGTCATCCTTGGCATACCAGCAATGCCCATTTTCAAGTAATTCACTGTATACGAATATGTGGCACTGCACAAATTATCCAGCTTGGCTCTTCCCAGATATCCACTGGCTTAACAGCTTCTGCTTACAAACACACTGATCCCTGGAGTTTTTTGTGACTGTGGCACATCCTTCTGCTGCTCTAACCCAGATGCCAAATGAGAAATGATAAAAATGACCAAAAGTCACACAAACACAACCCTGAGGAAAACCAAATGACTGGAGACGAGTACAAAAACCATTAAGTACATTGCACAAGCCACCCTTGGAGGCCATTAATCCAGCTCTCCTTGTAAATTATGCAAGAGAAAGTTGTAATCTGAAGACATTTAATGCCAAACTACTTGTGCCATCTTAACAAGGCCAACAACAGGAGAACTGAATCATCCAAAGTTAAACTGAACTCAGGGGAGATCGCATATTCTCAATCCTCCTTCCACAATAGTTGATGGGTGCAACTGTCAATGGGCAGAATTGTGAAAATTCTGCTTTATTTCACACCATGGTAAGGTCTTAAAATAAAACTGACTGTCACTGAGGTCACAGGGAAGTGCAGGAGTAGCAAAAATCCCATTATCCATTGGGAGGAACAGGATCTGCTGACATCCCCCACCCCTGCAGGCGTGTGCCGCGGTGCTAAAAACCTTCACTTTATCAGCACAGGACTCAGATATGGTCTAATCACCAGCTGTCATCAGCATTGTCCACTGCAGAGCAATTAGGATTATTCAGAGCTCTCTAATTGATGCCACAGCCACACACCTGCAGATCCCTCATGGAGTAGTTACTGGGGAAACGGGTGGAAATTACCTTACAATGGAGAGAGCCCTCCGGGGAAAAAAAATTACACAAATCAGCATTACTTAGCAAGAAAAAGAGATGGGACTCTTCTCTACAAGTCACCTGAAGCCGTATCAGTTTCTCCAGGGACAAAGAGTCTTTTTCTTCACCAAACTCTGCAGGTTTCAAGTCTCAGCTCAGAGCTGGTGGGACTGGAATCAATCTGCCAATGGAAGGGAGCCCAAGGAGTTTTGGAGATGCCACCCAGTCCATCCACCTGTCCGAGGCCACTTCAAATACTCTACCTAAGACATTTCTGATGGTTGTCTGTCTAAATCCATCCTGAAGTTAAATTTTGCCTCGAAGAACTTCCTGCCTTAGCCGGCTGAAGTTTCCGGAGTCACAAAGCAGGGCCCAAAACCCGTCAGCGCCAGGAGACTGGCAGTACCCCCAGTCCACATCGAGCACCTGACCCTCAGCAGAACACCCAGAGCAGAGCAAAACACTTGGTCCCAGCTGATTGCTGAGTCCTGCTCAGCCTCCTCCAGCACCAAAACAAGGCGCGGATTTGAACCAGAGCCACTCCAAATCAGGCTGTGGGTGGACGGACGTGTTCCCACAGCACAGAGAGCCACAGGCTAATCTGAGCACCCAGAGACCCACGGCGTGTTTGAAAAACACAATCTGAAGTTCTTTTTGTTATCACAGATGAGAGCATGTGGAAAAACAACAGGCTCTTCCCTGCTGCTGATGAGCAAGAAGCATCACGCGCCTGCTCCTCCTTCCGCCGCCGGAGCCATGCAAAACACGGGGACGTTTTTCTTATCACACCCACCAAATTCACACACTGTACGGGCTCAAAGCAGAACATTTCATACTTCCCAGAACAGAAACGGACGCTCGATGCAGATGCCCAGTTCGAATGGACTGGTTTTGTGGGCTAGAAAACTCGATATCCAAGCACTGAGAGAGCAGCCAAACACTACACGAATTATTTAAGTGGCTCTGGAGATAAGGGTATTGGAATGTGGAAGAGAAGCCCAAGGAAAATCTACACATGATATTTCTTTTGCTAATTTAAAATGCAGAGATGCTGATGAGGTGAGAAGTTGTTTCAGATAAAGCACCGGTTTCCACAGAAATTGCTTTATCCTTAAGTCTCCAGGTAAGACTGTCCAGTGTGCTATACTCCCCTTGCCAGAAACAGAGTGTTCAGATTCCCAGAACCTAAAATCCACAGAATTGAATGAACAGAGAAATAGTTTATTGAGCTTTAAAGGCTTCTCTTCAAGTCCTGTTTTAAAACAAAAGCCTGATTCCTTTAAGCCCTGTTAAGGCTCCACTGGGCGAGACTTTCAGACACTCAGACATCACTCTGAGGAGCTCCATTTCCTCTCTGGCTTTTGGGAGCTTTTGAGGGGTACTTAGAGGGAGCTCTTGGACTCCTCCATCCCAAACTGAAGCTGTGTAAACACATCAGTGTGACCAGCCTGACTTCAGAAAGATGACATTCAGAAAACACCGAAGACCAGAAAAAAAACAATCCTGTTCATTTCATTAAATCACTGCTCTATGTTTGCACTACCCAGAGAATATAATTGGATTGTCTTCACAGAAAAGACAAGAAGAACATTTGTCTGATACTCAAATTTTAATGAACCCTTTCATGGCTCATGAAGTATTAAAATCCTTGCAGTGCCGTAACACAACATGGATGTGCTTAATGAACTTGAAAATGGAAACAGAAAAATGCTTTGTTATCCTGTGATGTCTGTGGAATTGCACATGCCTTACCCCTGGGAAACCAACATACAGGTTAAGGCTTCCTGCACAATTCCTGAGATTTTCTAATCAAGCCCACCTTCAAGTGTAAACATTCTTTATGTACTTTATCAATCATAAAACGCTGCTGATACGACTGAGTTTGTCTGGAGCCTGTGTGTGAGGGATTTCCCAGTGCCCAGGTCAGTGCAATATAGCTGGAACTTGACTTTTTTGCTGCAGGTTGCTGAGTGAAGTTCCAGTTACTGCAAATATTTCAGAGCAAACAACTCAGAAGCTGATGACATCTCACTCACGTTATTGGAAGCGATACTGCCAAGTTCAGCAGCTCTGCCTCAGACCCCAAATAATCCATCCCTGGAACAGCCAGAGTCAGACTTGGGCTCTTCACATCCATGGGGGAAAATGAGCCAGCAAACAGCCTCATTTTGTGTCAGCCAAGTGCCATGTGAGAACGTCACATCCCAGCACCCGGCTCCTTCCTCTGGACAGGGAAGGGGCATCTGCTCCTGCACCTCCGGAACACTGGAGAGCCCAAACTCCTGCCCTTGGGCTCCTGCTCATGGGGTTAGAGCCTTGCAGTGCAATAATGCTGTGTGCTCTCAGCATAATTCAACTGCCACAGCTACAAAACCAGAGAAAAACATCAAAAATTGGTCTGAAAATTATGGCTACACAACTCCAAACCTGCCTGCTCCCTCGCCCTATGAAATTCCTCACACCCTACAGTCCAACAGGCTTTGTTTCGATGAATGCACTGGGACCAACCTCCTCCCTCCCGGCCCCAGACAATTCACATTTTAAAAACCACTAAAATAAGGATTCGTGCCCAGGGGTCAGACCAAAGTGAACTGAGAGGAGCACGAGGGAGCAGAAAGGCGGAACCGCAGACATCGCCGCTCAGCTCGCAGGTGTTTTCTGTGTTCTCTGACAAACCTGCTCCATAAGTTCCCTTAACTCTGACTTAAAAACCATCTGTCTTGTGCTGTAAGCTGAGCTCAGGCTCAGCTCATCACATCAGGGCCCTGAAATTCCAGTGTGGCCACACATCAGCACTGATCCTGTGGGAGTCCTAAGTGACCAGAGTTCGATGCGTGCAGCTCCAGAAGCCTCCAAATTGCACTGAAAACAGACTAAAAAGACCTTTCAAGTTATACACTCTTCATCAGACCAATCTTGCTAAATACCTGCCACCCTCTTATGTCTATGAATGAGGCATAATTCCTGAGAAAGGTCACAACTCCTGACAGTTCACCCATCCAGCACCTGCCGGTTCATCATCAACTGCAGTGTGGGAGCTGAGCTCTGCAAAAGCTGAAACTGCCCGAGTTGTAATTCCAATGGAGCAGTAGTTCTTGGCATCCTTGGAAAAGGGCTCCTCTGACCTGATACACAAGATTAAAATCACATTTCTCTTTCTGGAGTGCACCAAAACCACAAACACCCTGTGCTCTTTAGAAACATGCTGAAGAGAATTAATCCCAACATTCTGAATGCTATTCTAACTGGACTTTCTCTCCAACCCTTTGGGGGGATTTCCTTCAAAACATCATCTTCCTCAGAGCCTTTACCCCTCAAGGTGCCCAGAAGGCAGGGAAATAAACACAATCTCAAATTAAGGAATTCCTACTGAGGATACAGAAGCTTTTTCTTAGTGCAGAGCATCCAATTCCAGTTATAAAACTCTCTGGACAAGAACAGGTGCAGAGCGTCCTGCCCTGTTTTGTCAGTTTAAACCCAGATTCACAAGGAATCCAGACTCTTCACACGAAACCATTAAAGCACTCAGCCAGCATTTAAGCACTGCACGGAGCCAAAGTTAATTCTCTGTTTGTTTTACATGTCACAAGCCAAAAGAAAAGCCAGGCCGACAACCTGCAGCGACGTCAGCCCGTGCCCCCCAGTACCCTCATCTGAAAAACTGAGATAAAGACAAGGCAATGGCTGGGATCCACATCTCCCTGCACACTTATGCAATGCCAGACAAAAACCGGGGTCAGAGCAGGAACTGGAATAACTACAGGCTCATCCCAAGCAGGCAATCCCAGCCAGGACCCCCACAACTTCCCCTGACCCAAGGTTTTTTTAATTTCCCACCTAACCAACAGCCTTAATTAAGCAGCATAAACATCCCAGCAAGTTCATTCACATCCCTCAATGGGAATTTGCAGACAATTATAGGATATAATTGGGAAGCCTAATCATTGAACTTGTACCCAGCTATTGTTACAAGCTGAGAGGAGGGTGAGTGTTGCTTCCTCCAGGACCCGGCTGGTTATTCCCCAGCTCTGTAATTAATCAAAAGGTCCTGAAATCCCCAACCTTTCAGTAAGAAACAATCTTTGTGCTGGTCACACCTGGGGGCTTTTGACCTTTTTTTGTGGTTTTTTGGGGGGTTTTTGTGTTTTGTTGGGATTTTTTTTAAGCACAGTGATTATTTACAGAGGCAATCCCTGTCAAATCCAATTCCTGATAGGGAAAGATGTTCAGAGAGCTTTGCCAAGTGACATATTTCAGTTGGTCTGCTCACACGCTCTGAATGCACTTCTTTGTACAGACCCAACAGTTCACAATCCCTTCACAGCCTTGAACAACAAAGATTTCCAGTCCCTTCCCTGTAAAATCAGAAACTGTTGTCCCATCACACAGCTTACATTTATTCTGCTCATTTTGCCTATATCCGGGAAGTGGCATCGGAACTGCGCTCAATTTAGAATATTTTACAATTAATTAAAAGATTTTAAATGCAGAATTTCATTGCCCTGACTTCATGAAGGTGGTGTAAAGGGAAGAAATACAGAATACACAAGCTGGCTAATTCCCCATCCTTGCTTACAGCACCGAAGCACCCTGAACATCCAGTAGGATTTGCTCTGAATGAAACACATCTCCTCCTCCCTGAGCAAACACATCATGCCAGGTGAACCATTTCCTGCTCCCCCATTCATGCATTACCAACACATGTTAACTCTGTCACTCACTATCATTAATATTTTTTTTACATTCTCTGACTTTCCCCTTGCACCCCCAGACAGCAGCATTTTCCAAAGAATGCATCTGTCAGGTCTCCTGTTTTTTATCTAACAAGGGGTAGTGCGGGTTCCCTTGTTTAACCAAAAAAAAAGGTAACTTGGAACTGTTCTTGAAGGGAGAAAAGTTCTGCCTGAAGCACCCGTGGAGATCCCAAGGAGCCCACGTCAGCGCTGAGATTCAGATTTAAGAACACCTCGAGTATCCTCAGTGCTGAACCACTGCACGTAAGGCACTGAACTCCTCTCAGCCTCCCCAAGGGCCCAAATAAAGTGTTTTGGGGAAAGGCTAAGGGTGAAAGAATTAAAATAGCAGCTTGAACCAAACAAGGCAAAAACTTCCCCAGTTTTTACCGGATCAGCAGCAAAATACCTCGTTCTCCTTTAAACTTGTCAAAAACCTTTGCCTTGACAGGATTTTTGTACAGGAATGCAGATCTCTTAACTATGGGGAGGAATTCTCTGTATTTACTGTGTGTTTACATTTCTGAAGATGACATGGGTCAGACAGTTGCTTCTGAAGTGCTGGTCGGGAATTGGGGCAGGAGCAGAAAATCTTCATTTCCCAACCCCAAATTTAAGTAAAGGTGCAGCAGTAAAGAACCCGATGAAACATCAGCTCAGCTGCACATCTGGGGATTTCTCAGCAAGTTGAGACTCTTTGTATTGAAATCCTACAGCCTTGCATCACCCCAGCTCGGTGGAGAAGAGCTGCTCCAGATGCTTCTTCCCCAGTTTTGTTTGGTGTTTCCAAAGGAGCATATCCTTAAACAGTCATTTGTACAAGGGATTGCTTCCACCCCTTCTCCCCCAATTCTGGGCTGTATCACAACCCCAAGCACCATAAATCTCTTAACTACTCTTAATAAGCTCAAGTGAATTAGTTTAGGATGTCTCAGCGTTGGCAAAGTGTCACCACTGCCCCAGCTATGGGCCCTCAATAAAGCTGTAGCTTGGCAGGGTCAGCACAGACACCCCAGTGAGATTATCCGGTGTCAGCTTCCATCTGGCATTTGTCAGAGCAAGGCAAAAGAAAAAAAGGCAGCCCTTATCAGATCTCCAAATAAAAGGAGCACTTCCACTTCATGTAGTAGCAACTGGAAAAATTTCCTTTGTGTTTGAAGCTTTAAAAATATCTTTGCCCTTGAGGTTGGCTGAGTCTGCTCAGCGCTTCGAGACCCCTTTCCCATACAAAGGTAATAAAACCAAGCTCATGGTTACAGAAATTCCCAGCACATAAAAATTACAGGAAGCTGTTGCTAAGTAATATTTCTACCTAAGTAAACATCACAAAGCTTTTCCCACACACACCTCTGAACTTTGTTATTCAAACCTGCCTTGAAGATGTTCAGAGTTGCAGAATTTCTGCTGGCACTGGTCTCTGAGAGCGCTCGCTGCTGTTTCACAGAAGTTGAAAGACATTTCAGGCTGAGCAGTGTTTTTCTCAGGGCTTTGTTGTGCTGCTTGTACTTGGGAACAAAGCGACTCCTCAGCTCCTTACCTGCCCCTTATCTGTCCCGGAATTTTCCCCAGATAAATCACAGGGAAATTAAAGAGAGATCCTGTTGTATCCCTTTGTCTCTAGACCTGTTTCCCAACATGATAGGAAAAAAAATAAATCACAGAATGTCCTGATTTGGAAGGAATCCACAAGGATTATCGAGTTCAGCTCCTGGCTCTGCACAGGACAACCTCCAAAATCCCACCAAAACCAAGAAAAACATTATTTCCACACAGAACCTTTCTTTAGCAGCCCTTTATGTCAATTATTCCAGATTGTCATCCTTTCCATCTGCTGCTTTACATGCTCTTCAATGGACATAAACTGTTTCATCTACTTTCCACGAAGTCAATATTTTGCCACAAATTCTAAATTGCACTAATGGAGAAACAACTTTTGTTTTTATCATTAAAAACAAGATAATAGATGGAAAAAAGAAGCCTATTGACAGACCTGAAATGGCCCACACTCATAGTAACTCAAATTTCCTGGTAGCAAGAAGCCCCAAGATCAAGGGGATAACAGATTCCTATAAAGGTTTCATTCAGGACGAACGAGGGAACTTCAATTCTATCTTATCTTCCAAGGAATGAAGCCTATAGTTCACAGAATTATAGAATTCATCTCAGGATGGTTTGGTTGGAAAGGACCTTGAAGCCCATCCAGTGCCACCTCTGCTATGGCAGGGACACCTTCCACTGTCCCAGGCTGCTCCAAACCCATCCAGCCTGGCCTTGGACACTTCCAGGGATCCAGGGGCACCACAGCTGCTCTGGGCACCCTGTGCCAGGGCCTCCCCACCCTCTGAGTAGAGAACTGCTCCCTAACATCTGGCCTAAATATTTCCTCTTTCAGTTTAAAACCATTCCCCCTTTGCCTATCACTACTTGGCCCTGTAAAAACTATTTCAGATATCCATCCTTATAGTCCAGGAATGTGGTCCTACAGTGTTCAGCAAGGGACTGTCTGATATTGCGGATAATTTTGCTGGTAACTTTTATTTGGCCATTCCACTTTTCCTTCCTACTGCCTTACTCCACTTGCACATGACCCGACGTGCAATAAAAGGCTGAACCCGCCTTTGTAATTAGACTGTCAAACCCATCAAACTGCTCCAAGTTCTGCATGGACAGAGCAGCCTGACTGCAGGGGGAATTGGCAGGAAATCCTATTTCAGAGGGAATTGTTCCTTCCGCAAGAGGAGTGACAGACGTATAGAAAAAAAAGAAAAAAAAAAGACGTGGAAAAAATGTGAAATATGAAAATCATGTTTGGCAGATCCAGACCGAGGTCTAGGACGTGGCATTTCCAGCATTTTTGTTGTCTGCATTCTTCAACAAAGACGCTCTCTGCAGCGCAGGACCAAGAAGTACATTTTGATGGCAGTAAAATAACTGTGTATGTGAGAAAAAAAACCCTGTTAAAAATGTCAGTGAAGAGGTACAAAGCCCCCAGAACAGGAACAGCACTTGGCTGCCATAAACAGCATCAGGCTAGACCCAAATTCCAAACAGACTACACATTTCCCTCCCTGCCTACCCAAAATATAACATGAGTTGGCCTTAACTGAACCGACTTGGTTTTCACACCAACATGAGTGATTTAGGAAAAAAAAAAACAACTCTGAGGAAGCACATCCCGACGGATCTCAATCCATGCTGCATCCACCTACACATCCCTGCACTCAGACACAGCTGAGTATTGAGAGTCCCCAATACTGCCACTGGTTTTTCCAAGGGTGCAGCTGCCTACAAATGATTTCAGTTCCTCCCCACTGGTTTCATCCCCAACCTTTGCTCCAATGTCTGTAAGATCCTTTACTTTGTTGTCCTGAACATATTATCATCAACTGAAAAAAAAAAAAAATTCCAGGCTGGAATCGCAGCTACGGGGATGATTCAGAGGCTTGGATGTGTGCCTTGGAGACAATTCCATGCTATAACTGAAAAGTTAAGTTTTGGAGTCAACTGGGATATTTGTCCTGATTAAATAAAGGAGTAATTAAATAAAGGAGGGATAATGTGGAGCAACCACAGAGAGCTGGCAGGGGATGGGCAGGAAATGGTGTGGAAGGGATGGGGGACACCAGGACCCCACTCCAGCCCCAACTTTTCCTCTTCCCACACACACAAACCTTTCAGAGAATCAGAGAGTCCTTAAGGCTGGAAAAGACCTTTAAGATCAAGTCCAACCATCATCACCACCACTGTGCTCATCCCTAACTCCTGTCCCCAAGTGCCACACCCTCACTGCCTTTGAGCACCTCCAGGGATGGTGACTCCAATGCTTCACAACCTTTTCCATGAAGAAGTTTTCTCCCATCTAAACCTCCCCTGGGGCAACTCAAGGCCATTTCCTCTCATCCTGTCCCTTGCCCCTGGGAGAAGAGACCAATCCCTGCCTGGCTGTCCCCTCCTGGCAGGGAGTTCATTCTCTGTGACATCTCCCAGCCTTCCCACAGGTGCCCTCCCAAATTTCTTGCCCATGTCCTAGTATTTTCCAGTGAGACTCCAAGCTTAGCAACCTGGAAAAGCCGGTCAGCTTGGGACTTGTTTCTGTCAATTGACACCCACTCTGTAAAATCAAAACAATCAATATTTACATATCCTTTAAGGGTTTTTCCCAGTCCCGGTTTAGACAGCAACAACTTCCCATCCAGAGATGCAAAAAACTTTAAAAAAAAAAAGAACCAGGAGATTCTACACCAAGTTTCATTAAACAAACCAGGGGTACAAATAACCTGGGTTAAAAACTCCGCACAAAACCACACTTCCCTGTGAAAATGATACCGAAATTGCTACATTTCATTCTGGTTAGAAGATAAAGAGAAAAAATAAAAGAGAATACACTTAAATCCAGAGAGCCAGGAGACTTCAGCGCTGCATCAGCTGCTGAAGATTCCCAGATAAGCTGCAGAAACACAGAGGGGAAGATTTCATGACATTAATACCCTGGGTACTGGGAGCTGCTGCGAGGCTCTTCAGGCTAAGGAAAGCCAAAATACAATTCACACAAGCTTTTAATAATCTTGACAAAACAATTACACATGCTAAGGATACATTAGGGCTGGCAGGGGAACAGAGGAGGCAGCGATTGCACCGCCAGGTTCGCTAAATAAATGTCACTTAATCTCCACCATCGGCGTGTGCTCGGATTCTAAAGGCTGCTCACAAACAGACAAAAAAGGTCTAAAAAACCTCTCAGGCTGTCAAAACAACTGCAGAAGCACAGGGGCAGGTGTCACAAGGCACGGGATCACACAGATCCCAGCTTGTGCAAAACAGCGGCTACCAAAAAACTAAAGTCCAAATCCCAACGTTCAAAACAAAGATAAGCTCGGCTTGTTAAGTGGTTTGGGAAGTGCATTCCAGTCGCTGCCCAAATATGCAGGAGCATGGCTTCCCTACTGTTCCTTCTGCAAGGGACACACAAAACCAGAGCATCTGTGAATAGAGCCTTTAGAAACCACTTTTTGATTAACATCTCAATTTCAGGGTCAAACAGACGCAGTGACTGAGCTGAGGCAGGTACTGGACAGGTGTCCTCAAAGGAACTCTTGCACCAGAGGCTCAGGAGCTCAGATTTCTGTCCCAATGGTAAAATATTATCATTAAAATAATACATTTCTCCAGGTTCTCCAGGTTTCATGGAAATAGGCAGTTTTTTAAAGTCAAGAAAACCATCCATTCCAGTCTGCTGCAACAGCCCCAGAAAATTCACAGGAATTTTGGGGCATTATGGTCTAGGCACTAGAAAAGTGCCAACTGGACATTTAACCTTATGAAACAGCAGAAAACACCGCACATGAAATGCATAAGAAGCCAGGTTTCAGTGCTGATGTAACTGCATACCTGAAAGTTTATAAATAAAATGCTTTACAATCTTATTTTTCATTTTAAAAAAGGAACACACGTACACACTTGCATCTTCTTGCTCATACCCTGTTATTCTGGCCACAAAAAATAACCACTTTCTTTAAAAGGAAGCTGGACGATTTTGGGGTGAGGAGTAGCAGAGGGGAAACCACATTAATTGCATTAGTTTGTGCATACTGGTAGGAATTCCTCCTCAAATTTGGCACTTAGCACTCAGAGCTGCCCTTTAAAGCTTGGCAAGAATTTCTCTCCAGCCCACAAGTTTCCTAATTTCGTCTCAGGACACACTGGTTCGTTTGGATGCACGACCTCCAGAAAGGCAGACAACCCTAAATGTGTCACTCTCACCTCAATTCACTTTGCTCCCCGTCAAGTCAGATTTAACATAAATCAAAGCCAATATATAATTAAAGCTAAGTTTAAGGTCAGTTCCAAGTTTGGAAAAAACAAATCTGTATGAAATTAAAAGCAACTCAAATACATTTGAGGACTGGGGTGGCAACAGCAGTGAGCTTTTGAAACACAGCTTCTCCCCTGAACCAAAGCCCTGGGCTCAGAGCCCTGTTTTTTCACCCTCTACCCCATCCAGGTCCTCTCTTCTTCTTCTCCCTTCCCCTTCAGGTCTGACTTGGCTCCCAACTTCTCCTCTGTGCAAATGCTGCTCACTCATCCACAGATCCTACACCTTTTCATGGCAGGAAGGTTTTGGTAAAGATGGAACTGGATTTATTCCAGAATGGGG
>VYZR01003682.1:56042-88498 GCA_013400675.1 Oxylabes madagascariensis | reverse complement strand
ATAATATATTTTAAATTCATTTGGCTTGCCACCTACATACCTAAAAAAGATTGAAATGATGAGACCAGGGTAGGGCAAATGAGACAGTGTGGGAGACAAAACCGCAGGTAAACCTATCAGTTAGTGCAGTGTGTCCCCTTGTGTTCCCCAAAGATTGTGCTTGAAGATAGCAGAGGTTGCTACTGAATCTTGTAGTGACTTCAACTTGCATTTCCTCTGAATCAGGCAGGAGTAGTCTATAACATAAATATAAAAATGTAGAACTCACCAGTATTGCAGAGAAAACCTTTACAATGAAAAAAGATCTTTGCAGATCTGAACATTGCTGGTTTTGTTTCTTGGCAGGAGGCACTTGTTAGGTAATAGACTACCACCCCCACCCCATAACAATTAGTGCTGTAGTAGCTGAGACTGTTTCTTCATTTCTTTTCGGCAGCAGAAAGACGTCAATTTATTTTTTGCTTTTACAGCCATAACAACTCTTTGCCTACTTACATATATACACTTAATATTTTGCCATTGTGGCATTAGACTGGTTCAACATGACCTGGTGGAGCAACTTCAAGCCAATAAGGCATTCAGGCAGGTTATTAATTTTCTCAGCAGGACTGGTTGCTACAAGCAGATGAGGAGTGCCTGTGTTCATCAGGCACCTGTGCTGGAAATGATATTGCAGTGTTCTGTTGAGAGTAATGCTCAATAATTTTGGGATAATTAGTTTTTTTAAGCAGCTATATCAGAGCCTTTCAACTTTTTGGTTGGCTGAACTTTGTTCATGGTCTTATTCGGCTTACTTAACCAGCACAATGTTATCAACTGCACACTACCTGCATGTCTGGAAGGTTCTTTTAAAAACTAATTTTCATACAATGGCACTTTCATAGAGGACAAATGCGTATGAAATCACCAAGCATCACATACCAAAATACCTTAACACTTATTCATTGTCTTATAATGGCATCCAAGAATGGAAGAGCTCAAGTGATGTCACTTAAAAAAAGCACCCAAAGGTAAATTCTTTTCTACACAGTATGTAGTTAAGTTCTTAAAATTTTGCCACAGGGTACTATGATGTCATTAGGGTTGAAGAGCTGATTGGACAACTTAATAGAGGAAAACACTATTGAGAGCTAGAAACACTGGCTTCAGAATTCAGGAAATGGTTCAGGAAGTCTCTGTGCAACAAATGGCTGGAGTTGAGATTATTGCCATTTGTCTCCCTGAGTGTTTGGTCTCCCTGTACAGGCACACACATTCAGCCACTGTTGGAACAGGGTACTCCAGCAGATAAACCTTGGTTTTATCTGCAACAGCTTTTCTTATCCCAAAGTTGGTTAATTAGACAATCAGCCAAGAGATAAAGTATATATTTGTTCATGTAGATATACTTGCTGTTTTATTTAAAAAACAAAAAACATCCTAACTTGGAACTAATCCAAACCCCTCTGAAGTCATTGACTCAACAAACTGACTTCCATTGTAAGTTAGTTTGAAAACTAGAAATTGCAACAGCAGAAGTGTAAAACCAGAAAATTATTTTTACTATTGTATTAGCTGACTATGCTTTAGACAAAGTGCTGGTTAAAGAGTAGAATGGACTGACCATGACTTTCAATTTCTTTTAAAACCTTATAGTTGTCAAGTATATTTTTGTACTGACATCTGGATATTTCAATATCTGAAGCAAATAGGAGCAAAACAGAAACCACCTGGATTTCTAAACTCCATATGTAGAAGATGTAAATGCTCACAATTTTGCCTTGCTTCCTGTTTTCTTTGATTTTTTTTTCTTTTCCTGCTCTGCTTGTTTGCTCTATGAAAGCTTCCTAATTCCTCTATTTTGATTTTTGAGTTCCTTTAAATAAACAGAATGCTGTTATTCTGCAGATGTGTAGGGAAACCCTGACCTCTGCTGAAGCCTAAGGGGGACCTGTTGTTGATATGACTTCACTCCGGGACTTCACAGGGATAATCTCTGGGTCTAGGAGTAGAATTTTTATAGTTACAATATCAGGACCAACCAAATCAAATCTAAGCTTCTGTATAGGTCATGGTATGTATTTCACTCAGTTTTCAGTGTTGAACATTCTTCTTTTGTTCATCCATGTAAGAGACAACATTGAAATATTGCTTGGGTCTGGATGTGAAATTCAGCTGTCATACAATATTTGGCTCACTAGACTTTAGTAGTTAGATGAAGAATTAATTTAGACTGTTGAATTGAAATAAATTCAGTTAATTGAAGTCAGTCAATAGGAGCTCTTTGTACATATTTGAAAGAAGAATGTAGACCTTTTTAAGTCTAATCAACTACAGAACATTATTAAGTTCCCATAAGAAATGGTTTAAGTGCAACGTGATAATGAAAAATGAGAGTGAAAAAATTTTGTTCATTTTGAGTAGCTCTACAATCTAGAATCTGAAAAGAAACCACTTTACATAATGGAAGGAGATACTTACAAAACAGTCAGACTGAAAAATACCTAGAATTATAGGGGGTGGCAAATTAGAAAAGAGCTTGTAAAGTGATACAGTGGCAAAAGTAATTTTAGGTTGGAGAGATATCTTTTTAGAAGCCAAGGAGGTGCTAATGCCTTTATTATGTGAAATGGTGCCTGCAACACCACACCAAGATCTGTGAGCCTCTGACAGTAGAAAAATATCTTCAGTGAAAACAAAACACAGCAAACCCGAAACGTGCTTTGGAGGCTGGGGCAGAAGTAAGTACTCTATAGCCAAGTGCTGATCCTTTCACTCTGCTTTACAATTGCTAATTTAAGAGTCTTTTAAATTGCTAATTTAAAAGTCAGACAAATGTTACAAACCAATATGAATAACCAGAGTTTACCATCTTTTTTTTTTGCCTTCAGATAGAAGGTTATGAACTTGATCTTTAGGTTGAATGTTTGGTTCCATCACTATATATTAATATTGCCTTGAGAAATCCAGGGCCATATATCTCTGTGTACATCAGAATGCCATTTCTTGAATTTGTCTTATTCTCAGAGTGGTCTGCATCTCTTGCCTTGTTGTTGAAGACATGGAAATGAGTCAGATATCTTCATAGTTTTCTTCAAACTGCAGAAGTGTCTTCACTGGGCCAGGCTAAAGGTCAATCTAGACCAATATCCTGCACTTTACTATTGCCATGAGCAGATGCCTAGGGAGGAATGCAAGAACAACTGTGCAGTGATACTTAGAATCGCACTTCAAACTTCTTGAGGGTTTTTCTCCTGTATAGATGCCATGTTTCTCTTCACTAGTCCTGTTGAGTTCCTTTTGTATTAATATCTCCAGATGCTTTTCAAATCCATATAGATTTTTTGGCAGTCCAGGTGTCTTCCAGAGAAAATACTTCCTTATCCTAACCATGCACTGTACATCACGAATGCCCTGTTTTCCTTCTGAACCTGACTTTCACAAGTTTCATCTGACGGCCACTTAATTCTTCTGGAGAGTGATTGCTTCTCCCTCATACATCCTGTCCACATCTTTCTCGATATTAAGGAGCTTTACTATGTCTCTGTTAGTGATTTCAGTATTTTTTTTCCAGTTCCAAGAGGTTTAGGGTATTTAATCTGCCCATGCCTGGAGGCTGTAGCTGAGTATTGTTTATACTTGTCACCCTCTCCAACTCTTTTTCCATTCCATTGTAGCTGTTTGAGCTGCTACACTGGTGTAACTGGAACTGCTCTCCTTTTGATAATTTGCAAATTTGGCTTCTAATCTTGCAGTGAGAGCAAAAGGGATTGAATCTTGGTCAGCTGAACTGAGCTTGGTTCGGATTCCCTGCAAATATCTGATGAGGAAACTGGAACTCTAGAGAGGACCAGAGCCACATGTTCTCCTCTGGGGTGCATGTGAGCAGTGTGGACTGAATCGCTCTCCCTGGTTTGCTCAAAAAGGACTTTACACTTCAGTGGTGTTTATTTCTTTGTAAATGTTAGTTATGAAGACAAAACTTCTTTCTGTTCTTCTGAGTAACCGGACAAAGGACACTACCCTAAAATGTGAATAATAATTTTTAGTTAAATAACTTCCCCCACAAGGTTCACTTTTGTCAAAAAGAATCTTAAAAAAAAAAATTCCAGTCAAAGGGAAAGATTAGATCTAATGTCTTGAAGTTTTGGAAAACCATAAGATGAAAAATGATCATCTGAAAATAGCCACCCAAAAGAGTGATTAACAGGAAAGGCAGAAATTTAAACAATGCTGGAAGAGCACCCTGCGGATGCTCAAAATTTTCAGTAGAATGGCTTAAAGCAAGGGAAGTTCAGCATGCTCATGAGCTCATGCAGGACTGGGCTACATTGAGGATGTGTTTTCTCTCTCCCTAGAGCTATATAAATGGTACATCTTGGATGAAATTCATCCCTGATGTACAAGTTAAAAATAGAGACTAGAAACAATTCTTTTTAGATCTAAACATTTGCACGGGATAAGGACTATTGAATATTAAAAATCTGTGAAGTAACATAAAACAGAGCTGGACAGACATTCTCAGAGAGTTCTGTAAAAACTTACAGAAACCTGAGGTAATGATCAGGGTAGGAATGTTTTTTTAAAAATAACTTTCCCCAGCTTTTTCAGGGTCTGTTAAATTTTATGTACTGAAAAAATATTCTCTGAATGGGATCTCAGGCCATCGGAAGCAGACTTTCTCTCCAATTTTTAGTGTGAAAAGGATCTTCTAAAATATCATATTTGCACACAAAGTTTATTTTACATAAGTTTGTTTATTTCTTCTGTCTCCAGGCTGCAGAGCAGAATTCTGTGCCATGCTAATCAGCCTGGATGGTTAATGCCTGATTGGTGTGTTAAGTGTTTAGGTTTATGATGCTATATAAGTAAAGCGCTAAATACAAATGAAATAAACCCATCATTACTACAGCTTGCATTAGCTTTATAGTGTTGTGTTCTCAAGATGTGCAACCCGTTTGTGTGTAGCAATTGAAGGTTATACACTTTAGATTATAAGAAGTTCAAGCATGTGGTACAGGAAGAAACATCAAAGGTTAGACTGTTATTATTAGGACACTTCAAAGAGAAGGATTTTTGAAGCCTTTAAGTTTTACGGCAGGTGCACGAAGAGGTGCCAGGTCATCTCAGGGTGGCCAGAAGAAGACTTCATTGAAACTAGATTGCATAGGACCCCTTTTATCTGTCAAAGACAGTCGGGACCCTCACTTGGAAAGAGTTTTAACAGTGATTTTGAATACTGGACATCAAGCCTCTCTAATTTCAGCTGCTCTCAGCATGGAAGCTCGCAGTCATGGTCTCTCCCAATGGGCACATCTGGGGAACAGAAGAGTGTCCTCCTGGTTTGTCGCAGGCACAGAGCTCCGGGGCGGCGCGGCCGGCGCTGGGTCAGGCGGGCTGAGCTCCCCACAGAACACTCAGGGGTTTGAAGCAGGTATTTGCTTCGATAATTATGGCAGTGCAGGGGGATGACCTCTGCCTCCTGCTCAATGTCTGTAATCCATTTGGAGACAAAAATGTCATTCTTGTGTTACTTATTTGGGAGAAGTACAAAAGGAGATTAATTATATTTGTAGTTTAAACAAACTAGCACAATAAATCCAACACCTTCTGATTAGAACGTGATCATATGCCCCTAATGGGATATTACAGGAAGCTATATGGAGAATAATATTTTTACAATCAAATTAAGTGACAGTGATGGTTAATTTTAGCTTATTAGAGCAATACATGTTCAGAGCTTGGAAAGAAAACATTTATTTCTTTAGCCTGTACAGACATCTCTTTCCTGGAGACTTGTATCTCAGCCCCACTTGCTCTGTGCTATAATTTGTCAATTTAATACCGCTTAACAAGTATATTCTTTGGAACATCATCAGGCAAAATAATGACTTTGTCTTAATAAAATGAAAAAACAAAATGAATTATATATAGCCAAGAAAAACATATTCCCTGCAACCAACTGCAAGAGGGTTTTTTTCTGCTAATGAATTAATACATTAAACAATAATAGTTAAAAACTGTTTTACATTGCTTTGATCATTCACTAACACGTCATTAAGTAGACTAAGCATTTTAGTGTGAAAAGGCTGTGTTTACAAATTAGTCCAGAGGACATGTTTCACATTGAAGATCAGCACATATACTGTGTTTTATTTCAGCTGCACATGACACAACCTTAATATTAGAGCCAGATGATTAAAAGAACATTACCTGAGCCTTGAGAGTCACTGAATGAGCTATGCTAAATTGGTTGTTTTCTATTTTGTGATTAATTGTGCTTCTAAACCATATTTTAGTGTGCTTTGTTTTTCTGTCCCCAGTCATCCCATATTATTAAAGAGAAATTCTGCATATCTCTCCTGGAGTCCAATTAAGGATTTGCATCATGACTAGATTTTTCACTTTAATTACTGTATATAAAGTAGGTTTTGACTTATTTCCATATTTATCAAACTATGCAGAAGAAGCAAAATTCATCAAATAAACAGATATCTGTGGCTATAATTGCAGCCTGCACTGAGCATGTAGGAAGAAAATATGAGGGTCCAAATTTCATTATGTAGAACATAATAAACATCTGAATAATTAAACTGTGTGTAAATCAAATGCTTGGCAGTAGTAAGAATAGAGAAGACACCTTACTTTGATCAGAAGAAATAACATGTTTCTAAATATATTTTAAAAAATATATTTCAAACATAATTCAATCAGCACTGAGTAGAAACACACAAACCGAAGCCTTTAATTTGTGGCTTGTTATCAGGTAAGGGAGAATGTCATGTGCATTTAGAAACATTTTTTCATTAATAGTAAAGGAAGCTTAGCTCTCCTTTTTGTATGAGTATTGAAAGCATGCTGCAAATAAACTAGAGGATGCAAACTCTTGCATTGAAATGGCAAGTTCAATTACCACTGGCAGCCAGTTCTGATAAACTGCCTTAAATCAAATGGCGTAATTGTTAAAGCAGAAGCTTTGTCAGATTTAACTGTGAGGACTTCATTGTTCACTTGAATATCTTCTCTTAGGTCTCAGTTAAAAGGAATACAGGAACATTTCTTTATTAAATGATTTCTAATTATGAGCTTTAATTAATGTTTTTCCACTTGCTATGAAGTAGTGCTATCATCTATTTCTGTTACACATATCTTGAACCCTGGTATTTTTATTTCTATAAAAATTTCAAGGAAATTACATTTCCTATAGAACTGTGCAAAACTGTTCCAAGCTAAGAGTATTAAAAATAAAGTTTTGTGGACCAGATCTGACTTCAGTCTAAAATTTTACTGATGTTAAAACAACAATAAGAACATAAAGAACATTCATGTTGATTTGCATTTAAAATGAAAAAAACAATCCACAACCTCTTGTCAAGCAAACTTATGTCTACTTACTCCAGAACAAAGCTGGATTTTTAATTGAGTTTTAAAAAATGGAATTTTAATTGCTACTTTGATTAGAATTTTTAGGTACATAAAATCTTTTTAATTTGCTGGAAAACTTCTTGAAAAAGCATTTTGTTATTTAGGTTTTTTTCAAAATTATTTTTAGTGATGTTTATGGGAAGTGAAGAGCTACTCTACTGTAATTGCATCTTTTTGTAGATACTAAAGTTGTTTCTTGGAAATGAGAACTTGTTTTAATAATTTATTTGGTCTGCCCTAGTGAGTATACAAATAATGAGTGAAGAGGAGAAAGATAACTCAGATAAGGGAGAGAGACAAAACTTAATAAAAAATGCTTTAAATGAACATACCAACAAAAAGGATTTAAGTCTATGCAAGCAAGAGAAAGGAAAGCTAATCAAAATACCTGGAGGTAAAGAATATGTAGTGAAATTCTCGTCAAAGTTTAATCTATACCCATCTGCCAATCCAATTTACGCATGCTGTAAGGTACGCAGAAGATGTGCTGATTGAACAAAGCACATCTATTCTTGAGGAGGGAAGAATGGAAATGTGCTTCAGTGCATTTCCTAGACTGAGACCTACCTAACAACCTCCCACACAACCACCATTCAGCAGGAAAGTCAAAACGCTGCTTGAGCGATGCTGAAAGTCAGGATAAAAGCAAATGTAGGACTCATTCTCAAATAAAGGAGGAATAATCACACAACGAGCATCCATTAGCACTAACATCACTTTCAAACCAGGTACTGCAAAACCTCTGACAGAGGTAGTGCTGTGACGAGCAGCTTAGGTGTGGTTAAGCTTAGCTTACCGTATTATTGACCATTATCTGCTATTACATCTGCAGCATGTCACTCGTGTGTGGCACTTAGCAACCAGCTGACATGTCAGGGCACATGAGGATGAGAAGGAACGCAGGAAAGCCAGAATGACAGGAGAAAAATCCCAAAGCATGCTCGTGAAATATGGTTAGTGTAACTCTCTGTCAGAGTGGAAACTTTCTACAAGGAAGGAAAGTGGAATGGCAGGAATGTAAAGGATAAAACTTGGTTCCTCCAGTTTTTCCACAGCATTAGTGGTGTGTGCTCTCCTAACCCTCCCTGTTTAGTCTTCTCTGGCAGGGTAGAAAACCACTGATAGAAAATACCAGTACAGTGTCATATTATAACTCCGAGTCTCAGCTAGGCAGTGTGTTCTTTTAAATGCAAAACCAAGAGAAATGTTAGAGATGAGACTTCCTTACTTGACTCGTCTATTCTGTTTAGGATTGAGGAATATCAGTAGGAACCAAGGGAGAAGTTTGCAACACTGTTTGATGTGTTTAACTCAGTAAACAGAGGAAAGGAAGGAAGGAATGCAAGGATGCTAATAACCAACAATCATAAACACAGCAAGTTGGTGTTTCAGGAAGCTGGCATACCAATCATCCTATTGGAATAAAATTATTAACCCAACACAAATCTTTCATGATAAACAGCTTAATAAAGTTGTGCCTTAACATTACTGGGGATCAAGGGCTGATGTCAAGAAATGATCTTCCTAAACCTTAAGTTGTTCTTCTCTCTGAGCTAGACTGTAAGTATTAAAGTGCTGGTTTTCACCAATAACCAAAGTTGCTGAAAAAAGAATTATGTGGCAGAGGCAAGGCAGGCCAGCTGTTCTCTATTGGTTACAGTCACCACTGGTTAAAATATCATGCTCACAATTTCTGGACTGAGATTGGCAAGCTGAAAAAAATGTGGAAAGTGTGGTATTTATGCCTGGGAATAAGAGAAGAGTAAAGGAGCAGAGAGAGCAGAAAGAGCTCAGGTGATACATCTGCGCTTATCAAAGGAGTCATACGGGAGAAAGGACAACATCCTCTCTCTTGAAGAGAAACACATTATAGAGAAATGTATTTAGGTTTACTGGCTCTCTTTCATCTGTTTTGAGCCTCTTCTCCCAGCACTATCCTCCCCAAGGACTCACTTTTGCATGGAAAGTGTTGCATTGAGGGCTGTGATACAGAGGAAGTGGAGATCCACAGCTCATATTTCTGGGACCTGGTTATAATTTGGTTGCAATGCAAAAAGTGGCCAACTGTGCAGTGGAGTTTATTAGACTATCCAGGTGCTTCCTGTTCTTCCAGGGAAGGATCAAAGTTTGTAGTTACAAGCATGCATAGACGATCAGAGTGTATGAAATATATCACAAATGTATTCATTGAAACTCTGTCAGAGCTACTGTTGGAACTGTACTATTAGCCTTAGAGACTTCAACATCCATATGAACATCAAACCAGATGAGGCAACATCTGTTTTCCTGGTAAGGCCGAGCAACCTAGATTTTACCCAGCCAGGCATTCATAGGGCAGGAAAAAGTATTTGATTTTCATTTGCATATGGTCTAGTTGTCAGAAATACAAAGGGACTTTTTTGTTTGGTTTGAGAATTTTCAACTAAATTTCAGTATGAGAATTATTTTACCTTGCCTAATCTAAGCAGTTTTCTCAAGATCAGATAGAAGTTATTATTTCTAGAGGTTTTTTTTACCTTAAGTGAAGTATAAGCTTTTTCTTCCTGGCTTATTGTTAGCAAAGACAACCAAATTCTCTCGGTTGTGGATAATATGGCAATCAATTTTATACTGATCGTTGTCCTTGAAAATAAGCTTGTTCAGTGGTTGAAGTTCATACTCTCTGGCTTAGGAGAGTTAGCTAGCATTTCTTTGACCTTTATATATAATATATATAGATATATCTTATTGACTATTATTGGTAATCTCTTTCCCAGTTCCAAAGCAATTTATTTTCAATCATTGCTTCTCTAGACATATTCCTAAAAATGCAATGTTTTTAAGATTCAGGTATTTAGGCACTGTAGTATAACAAATAGAATCCCCTCTGCTCCCTTTCAGTAGACACCTATTTCTTTTTTTGTGAATAGGAACACGTTTACATTTTCTTACTGCAATGCTGCATTCTTACTGTATTTTAGGATGCATTAAATTCTTTAGTTACTTGATATGCCGAAAAACATAATTAGAACCATTATTAATTGCTATTTCTGCTCTGCTTACCCAAGGTGGTTTATTTCCAGCTATTCAAAAATTTTAGTTGTGCTTCATACTACATTTACTTACTATGTTTTATTAAGAACTCATCCCTACAAAAAGTTGGTTTAGATATTCATGATAGCTATTCTCTCCAGCAGCGGATTCTTTGGATTTTTAATCTGAAAATCACTTCAGAAGTCAGGTAAACGCTCATGCATGGGTCAATACCTGGCTTTTGCTGTCTTTCTACAGGAACTGTATAGTTCTGTTCTACTGACTTTGAACTTGATGGGTTTGAAACCTACTGAACTGTAGCACGTAATGACAAAGCACTCACAGAATATAATGCCGATATCAGAAGTGACAGAGGCTTAATAAAGAGTGCTTTTGATGGTAAAAAGTGCATAGATTCATACAAATGATTTTGCACAAAAATGAGAGCCATTGACTATCACTGTTATTCATTATTCTTAAGGTTAATGAAGCAAAGTAAAGTGAACTGCACACTACTGAAAAAGCTTCTCTTGCTTTGCACAGGGTAGTGCAAAGGACATTGAACATAGTTTTACACACAGAGCTGTTTTTTGCCTAGAGTGGATCAATCCTTGAATAGCACAAACCCAAACAAGTTCTTTGAGGACTTTTGGTGTGAAAGCAGCAGTAGGGCTGGAGAAAGCCAAGTGAGTGCAGGAGCACACTGGCAGGGTCAGTGAAGGGCTGCTTGGCCCCTTAAGGCAGGGTCCTGCAGAGAGAGCTCTTCTCCTGCACAGGGCTTGGTGCCACAAGAACCACAGCACAGAAAGTCCTGCTGGAGCCCCACACGTGCTCAGTCCTATCTGACTCTACATTTCAGCTTGCTTGCTGGCTTTCCACTTGCCAGCTTCTGACTATGCTCCTCACGTTTGGCATGTAAAATAACACTGCCCCCAGTTCCCTTAAATTTACATGACTGCTTGTCGGGAATTTTCTCAGATTTTTGTTGGATAAAGCAGCATATATGGTTTGATGGCTCTGCAATCAAGGGTGTCAGCCAAAGCTTTACTTCCCTCTGCAGCTTAATCTTTATAGTACAGCACAGCAGGATTTGCTGGAAAGCTGGTGCTGCCATCGGGCTAGCATTTCAGTGGAGAGGGACAAGGAGGCATCTCCAGCTAAGGGAAATATAAATAAGGGAAACCTCTGAGTGGTTACTTTGAAGACAATTGTCGTGTCCCAGTGCTCCATATTTCAAACTTAAATTAGTGTTTTTCTAATGTTTAATAATGGTAAGCACATCTACATCTCAGCTATGCACATCTTGAGTCCCTTTCAGTGCTTTAGTTAAACTGAGACTATAGAACTGAGATTGCTGGAAACAAATTTTCTTTAGGCTCAAAACTTTGCCAGTTGTATATTTTGTGATTCAACTGTCATTTATATAAAATACCACTTAGAAGTTTTTCACTGCAGCTACTTATAGCAAATTTAACTGTCGGAAATGAAGCAAAGGGAAAGTCTAAATGGAAACTCAGCCCTGTATCTTGTCTGAAGAATGGGGATTACACTGTGTTGACATACTTATTTGACTATATGAAACACACTTTGAGTATCTGAAGTCTATAAACATTGCAGTAAAGTTCTCATTACCTCTATTTATATAGTACCGTGGTATGGACAAAAGCTGGATATTCATTGCTTAAAAGTATCAACTGCATAATGCTGGCTAGTAAAAGGATGGCTTAGGAAAAGAAAGTGGATGAACACCATATAATATTGACAAATATAGTGTGCAGATTGAGGCCAAATTATAAGAGGCTTCACAATTCACATAACCATTTTTGGGCTGGTAGTGTTAGCATCTTTACTCTCAGTAACAAAATATCCTGGTTAATTTTCTCTGGTTGCAAAACTGGCTGATGTTTGTTTTTCACGTCCTACTCACTTTATCAGGGCAGGAAGAAGGTAGGTGTGCTTGGAAACAGTCTGATTCCTTGGTTGTCCCCTCAGTGTTGGGTGACACAGGTGTGGAGCCATAGCAAGACTAAAATGGTGGAGAAGGGATGATAGCATCGCCAACCTTCAAGAGCTGCTTATGCCAGGCACAAAGAGAGATGGGAATTTGGGGCTGTGCCTGTGTGAAGGAAGAAGTGAGGGTAGCATGTGCCCCAGTAGCTTTACTCAAAACTCAGAGAGCTGAACTCGGTGGAAAAATGATCTAGCCTCTGAGTCACAAATTCCAAGGAATGGGCAATATGAGTTAAAATTAATACATTGACATTTCAGTACAAAAGGAAAAGGCCTAGGTGTGTGCAATGGCAGAAGCTGGGCAGTGCAGAGGATGTGAGGAGCTGCACTGTGGTGGCTGTGCTGGAGGCTGATGTGCCAGTGGTGATGGTGGGCCGGTGGGGGACAGAGATGGGAGCATCCCCTAGTGTGTGACTCCCAGCTCCTGCCCCAGACTGCTCTTCTGACTTACACAGTTGATAAATAGACTATGTAGAAACCTATTATTGTGTCTTTCAAATGATACTTCTTCATTTTTGTGTTTCTGCCCACAATGCCTCTGCTGAAAATATAGGTGGTAGGAAAAGTCCTGTGATTTGGTAGAGCATTTCAGAGTTATCCATCAGCTAGTGCCTTCCATATTGCTGCAAGCAACCAGTGTTAACTGCTTTTGGGAGTAGAATTTAGATCCCAGTAGCATTGGGCAGTTTGTATTCCTTTCCAGAACAACTTCATGCAGACCCCATACTTGTGAATGGTTTTATGATTGTCTAGGACACAGAAAAACAATTCAAGGAATGGCTATACTAACAAAGAATATGTCTCCTGAAAAGCTGCTATGTTTTCTCTTGCACCAAATACTGTGTTTTTAATGCAAAGTTTTATCCCCAAGATATAATACCTTAGTGCTGGTAAATGGTAGATTATTGTTTAGGTATTAAGTGCCTGCTCTGATGTCCATCACTTCACTTGAACTTCAATGATGACAGACTTGGGATTCTGCAGCAGTTTGCATTGAAGGCCTCTCTCTACCTGCCTTCTCTGTTCATCCTGGATAGCTCTGTTACAGATTATCACTAACTGCATATTTCAACGATTAAGTTAATCTATTAAAGTTAATCTTGGATTCTGAGCTTTCCACTCCCGTTTGCTATGATAATCCCATGCTCTTTGCACTTCCAAATTGACAGCAGTGTTACTTGACGTTTCAGGGTTGTAAAAGCAATGGTTTTATAGCAACAACCTCCAGTGATATAAGCAAGATGAGATTTGTCATCATTCTGTGAGTTAGAACTGACTATAAATAGAAAGTGTTCAAAAGGTGTTATTTAGTAGTTTGCATTATGCAGCTGTCTATTTAAATCATTTAATTTTGGCATCTAATCTAACTCCCAGTCTCCATCAGAGACAAATAAGAAACCATATGTGAAAGCATCTGTGAAAATCTTTCTTTTATTTATGACAACATTAAAGAGAGGCTCTGATGTCAGTTACTTAACAATAATAGACGTTCCTTTGCACCTATAGTGCCTGGTTACTTGGGCATATCCCTCTGTGGTATCTTATACCTACTGCTGTTTGCTTCATTATATACAGATGCACAGCAGTGAAGACAGTAATAGTCTTTCTTAATTAAATAAAGCTAAATGTTAATTAGTCAGAAAAATTGATTTATTTTCAGTGCATGAAACTTTTCATTGTGTCTCTCTTCTTTTTAAAGAACAGGTTGGATATTCATTTAGGACTTTACATTTTTTTCCTTTATTTCTGCACTGTATTTGGACTCTTGTGGTGGGATCTAATCGTCATAGAAAAATTATAGGTCTACAGATGTTTTCAAGATGTTACTCTGTCAGTAGCAGATTATCCCCTGTAGCAAAATCTCATTAAAGTGCAATTTACAGAGCTCTGCTGATGTTGCCATCAACCAAAATTAAAGGCATTAATTTTTCAAAGTTCACAGAAGTCCTTACATAAATGATGTAGCAGTTTGCAAGAACAATTTACAGAAGTGTTATTTGCAGAATTAACCTACATTAACAGAACAAATGTTGTAAGGGTATAAGAAAGGATTGGGCAGTGAAATTGCAGATGTTCATGGTTTGTTTTAGGTAGTGGGTGCAAAGAACTGTTGAAATGAAACAGTTATTTTTCTTTGATGCAAAGTTGGGTAAGTTATTTGGAATCTGAACTCTGTCTGTTAAGAGTTAAGCTTATAATAGAGTGATCACCAGTTGGGGACACCCATGGAGACCTTAAATTCTACTTTGAAGCATCTGTACTTGATATCTCTTAAAATATTCCCATTTAGAGAATGAGTTTATGTAGCTCATGTTGTGAGTATGCCTCCTCAATAGAGTACCAAATGCTTATCCAGGTATTTATAGTCTTAGGACGTCTGTATTTTAACTGAGCCTAGAACTGCCATGTCAAATACGCTGGGAAATTTCAGGCTATGGGTGTTTTATGGACAGTACCAGGGTAAAACTCAGTTAAATCAGTGGGAGGAGATGACTAATTTTCAATATTTGGAGCTATATGCATATATAATGACCATGTTTTGTGAATATTCGCCTGCCTTTGCAGCACCCCAAAGTTCTGGCCAGCATGGTTGTCATGGTGAAGCGTCCACAGCCGCAGTTATCACTTCCACTTTTGTACCTGCTAAACTTCATTACCCAGAATTAACATTCAGAGAGCTAATCCTCTCCCTCCAACACAAACCAGCTGAGCGTGTGCTTGGAGTTAAAAGTCACCATCTCTCCAGAACTGGAGCCAACAGAAACATTTTAGCTTCAGTACTTACAAAGGACACACTCCTCACTCACGCATTGTCCTGTGTATTCACAGAAGGTTTCATACCTCCATAACAGGCTGATATAATTAAATCAACATTTTTACTTGACTTTTTTTTTTTTTTTTGTCTATGGCAAACAGTTATTTAGACATGAGCTGGTTAAGTTGGAACTGTATCAGGATGCTTTCCAGGGTAAGACAATGGTAGCCCTAAGCTTTAGTTCTCTTTACTGTTTTGGGAAACATTTGTCTTGAATATTACTTTGGTTAAAGATTAAACAAACAAACAAACAAACAAGCCCCAAAGATATGTTTTTATCTGTCATTTGTTTCTAGAATTCTCCCGTTTTATATCCATGAAAGATTCAGATCTTTCAGAGAAAAAAACCTTTTTTATTTCAAGCAATCTGTTTATGCAGGTTTTACCCCACGTGTTACCCACATTCTTGTCAGCTCAGAAGTGTCTTTCTCACCCCAAAGCGCAGGTATGAGCAGCACTGTGCACTCCATCACCTTAGGAGTGCCTCTTGTCTGAGATCTATTCACCCACCTCAGCTATTCAGTTGCCAAGGCGCTTAACACTGCTTTTGGGGTTTTTGGTCTTTGGTATTCTGTATCTGCAGAAGAGGTGCTGAGTGCTGCTTGTTTAACAGTATCTAGTTATTGAATTTTAGAGATTAAAATGGGGCAGGGGTGCTCAAGAACAATCCTCCTGAGCACTGAGCTCCCCACACTGTACTGGCACCACTGTGTTTGTGGGCTGGCTGAAGAAACCAGAGATGGACACGGGAGCTGCGGGAACGGCACAAGCTCACTGAAATGGCACAATTCCCAAATATAAAACCACAACCCAGCAGATTGCTTGTGAGTCACAGTTAGCCTTGGCAATTGGACAGCCTGGATACTTAAATTGTCTTTAGCTGCTAGGGACAGAAAAGTGAGGACTGGATGGTTGTGTAGGTCATTCCCTTATCCATGTGTGCAGCAGAGCACAGCGCTGACCTGTGGGGACCAAGACTGGCTTGTGGGGATTGGGTCTGACCAGTGGGGACCGGGGCTGATCCAAGGGATTAGAGCTAGCCCAGGAGCTTTCAGATCCCCATGAGTCTGTACACCCAGAGTAAAGAGAGGAGGCTAGATCAGGCTAGGTATTATCTTGGAACCAGCCATGCTGGGGGGAAATCTGGTGCGTTTAGGACTAATGTACGTGTGTCTTTTAGGACTGAGTTTGCAGGGCAGAAATTCCTTGAGTGTGCAGCAGCTGCAGTACGGACATGTGACTGATTGGCATCTGCCAGCCTGCTAAGGAGCACAGAGCATGTCCTGAGAGGGCTCACAGGTCAGGACCGTGAGTTACATGGCTTAGAGACCGCGTAACAAGTGTCTGGTGCATTAATCCAGCATAGGTGCAACAATATATGTGAGGGGATAGGAAATTGAACTGCATTTATTGCCATTTTATAAATGTTGGCTTATTTACAGAACCTGCTAAAGTAATTTATTTTGGAATATGGCTGCTAGCACTATACCATGATACACGTACATAAATTACATTAGAGATACCAATGTCTGCTTGCTCCTTTAATATTCAGTGAGTCTACAATGAGGCAGAAGTTGCTTGATAATACAGGTCATAAATTTCTCCTACAGTTTTGCCTTTAAGTTTTTGATTGAATCAGAGCATATAATTAAAAAAAAATACACATGGAATGGATCACAGTTGTTTGTAACATGCTCTGGTGTTTGAACACAAAAAGTAACGGTGTGTCATTATATTCTGAGTATCGGTGACTGCAGCTGAACATACTTAAATAAAACCAACCAAATAAGCAAACAAACAACAAGCCATGTTTTGTCTCATATTGCAGTTTTAATGATGTAGTTAGTGAAGAAGAGAATGTGATCCCTGATTGAAAATTTTTGCATCTCTTTTCCCAGGAGCTGCTGTCTTGATTTCTGTTTGTGTCCCTAAATATAGTGTTGTTTTTCAAACAGTAAATGCATCAGCTTTTCTTCGTATTCCAGCTGCCTCTGAGAGATTAGTATAAATCATATTGGCTTTCAATAGGAACATTTTCAGATAATTTGTAAAATTATGCAATGGAAGAATAGTTTACGAAGGAAGAATATTGTGAAACCACACCACTTTAGCAATGTATCTGTATTCTGCAATAAGTTTTATTATCTGTCTCTTTTGTGTAGAAAATGTGTGATAAATACCGATCATCATCGTTGTCCTTTTTCTTTCCCATAGACGATAACGTTGTGACTTCAAAGAGTTAAAACACAGGACCATTTTAAGGACTAGTAAACACGTGCTCCCGATTTGCAGGAAATAATATTTTTTTTTTTCCATTCCTGTAAGCTGTTCCCCAAGAAGCCTTACCTTTCTCTCGCATAACAGCGCTACTCAGCTGAAGTTCCTGCACGGGAACCGCTTCGCTTCTTTCCCGAGCAGCGGCCCCGCGTCCCCCGGAGCTGCGCTGCCCCTCCAGCAGCTCCAGCCCCGAGCCCGAGACCCGCGGGCTGCGGGGGCTCAGCGGGGCTGCCGGGGGGCTGCCGGGGCTCCCCGACACCCGGGGGGCTGCCGGGGGGCTGCCGGGGCTCCCCGACACCCGGGGGGCTGCCGGGGGGCTGCCGGGGCTCCCCGACACCCGGGGGGCTGCCGGGGGGCTGCCGGGGCTCCCCGACACCCCCGGGAGCGCAGCAAGGCGAGCCGCGGCTCCCGGCCCCGCTCCCACGGCCGCTCCATCCTCCCCGCTGCATGGGGACACGGGGACACGGGGACACGGGGACACGGGGACATGGGGACAGCGGCCGGGGGGCGTCCCTTCCCGGCACGGTNGACACGGGGACATGGGGACAGCGGCCGGGGGGCGGCCCCGCGTCCCTTCCCGGCACGGTCCCGCTCTGGGAAAGCGCTTCGGGGCCGAGCATCCCCCGGCGGGGCTGCCCTGGGAGCGCACGGCAGAGGAGGAGAGGAGCGCTCGCTCCTCTTGGTTTCCCCATCAGCCGGATCCCCACGAAGCCGAAAGACGGAGTTTAAAAGTAGTTGGAGATAACGTAGCCAGTGCTGTCAAATGCGCATATTGTTATGCTCCCCTAGAAAATAAGCAGGAATCAAAATAAAAGTGTTATATTAATATTTAATACACGCTTGGCTACGTAAATGTAGAATGGGTTTTAAAAGAGACGGCTCAGGGAGGAAAATGTGAATGTTTCCAAAGAAAACGGTATTTCTCACAGCTTTTGGTAAATGCTTAAACTTAACTTGGGCTTCACTTTGCAGAAAATGTGAGAACCATATGAATGCCTGTGCCTTATTGGAAAGCCATGAACTCTAAAAGCATGAACCTCTGTTCACTCTTACCAAGTAAAACCCTATTCTTTTTCTCTCTAAGGTCCTGATTAATGGACAAAAACCTTCTTCCTTGTTTTTTCACATTCTTTTTGCAGTTCCTTAAATGTGAGACAGACAATAAATTATTTGCACAGATCCTACTACATACCAGTTACTATTTGGAGCTTGACTGAGAAGCAGAAACAAATATGGGTATTGTGAAAACCACACTGGCTAAAAAGACTGCACACGGATTGCCACTTATAGTCAACAGCTGGGAATAATATGGGTCTTTATTAATCTGAATATTAGTGTTTGCCATTTTGTTTCATTTTTTATGATTTTGACAAGATGGTGGGAGGAAAGACATAAGGGATTTCTTGCTGATAAGGGTGCTCTTAATACTCCCTTTGTGCCAGTTTGTTTACTCCTTCTATGCGGGGTATTTATTTTCCTTTTACCAGCCTGAAACTTCTGTAATTAGAAAGAGAGAACTGAATTTAGAGCTGTACCAAAAATGGCAGTCTTGATCTGCAGTGCATTAGGAAAGGAGACAATGGGATGAAGCAGGCAGGAGAGTGGAGACAAGAAATTTATTACTGGGCATTGCCTAATGAGATGAAAATTCCTTGGGATTTTCAAATAAGCACCACAGAAGAGCAGTAATACCAGTGCTCATCTGCACAAACCTTCCCACGCTTCAATTTTAAAATAATAACTGTGTCTTGTTATGGAAGGACATGGACAGTGCTGGGAGGAAGGATGTGACTGTGGTTAAAGTGAGTATTGGATGCAGAAAACTTGACCTCTAATTCCACCTTTGGCAGTTTCAGTCAGTGGTAATTCACTCAGTGTGCCTCAGTTTCCCTGCTCATAAAGCAATGCTGATGGTGTGGCTGGGCACAGGGGACAGCTGAAATGTACATTCCAGTAGATAAAACCCTACATAATCTAAGTGCATCATGTTATTTCTGGTTGAAATCCTTGCTTAAACAAAATTCTCTGTGACCTCTCTGAGAAGAGCTGCAAAGGTCAAGGCTATTACATTTGGGCCATTATTACACTCCAGGTCCAGGAATAAGGAAATAAATCACAGATAATGAGAAAAAGTTTCACAAAGGTTTTTTTTTACAAATAGAGAAGAAACTAAAAGTGTAACATTTTCTTGAAAAAGGACATTTTCATACACTATGGAACTAATGATAATTTTACTTCATATTTTTAACGTTTGCAGCTCTTGCAGGAAAGATGGGAATGCTGCAGAGCCCTCCAAATCCCCTTCTTTTTTAATGTGGCTGCTTTTAGTGATTATAGGCTTAGACATGATCTGCAAGATTTAAATTCAAACAAAAGATGATGAAAATGAGAGGTGAAAGTGTTTTTTGTTTTTGATCATCTAGCTCTCTATGCTCTGCTTTTTATGTCATTGTTTTAATAATTTAGCTAAATTGCTGGGAAAACAGACAGTGTTTAAATCAATGTAACAGCCTGGTGTGGACACAAGTGCGTTAGCTATAAAGATATTTATTACAGTATAGCTATAACGAAAGCAAGCAGCAGTGGTATAAATAAACTTTGTACCAATAATATTCTGTTTGAGATATGAGGTGATGCTGATTTTAGCCAAAACATTTTTTCCAATTGATTTGATTACTTTGGTGTAGAAACTGTATTGAGGTAAGGCGTGGGGTGGGGGAGGATCTGACGTGAACAAAAAAGGTGTAGGAGGATGTATCTTGGCTGTCATGCTAGATTGGTTCTGAAAGAATTGGGAAGAATCTTAAAAAAGGATATATTTACCTTTTGGGACGAGAATATTTGTTACTTTTTTTTTTTTTTTAAATTGGTAACATTAAGTAGTGTTTTGAGTTTAGTAATGTTTCTATGCTTCAAATTTGTGGTAAGAAAATACACGAAAATATTTTCACTGTGAAAAGATTAGAGGATGGCTTTTCCAAGTAGCTCATTAAGAATTATTTTATTGTATTTATTCAAAGGTTTATGTTGGAAATAAAATATCTTTCCAGCTTTTGGGTCTCCTAAGAATAAAGTGTTTTATATGAAATTCTAGCATTTGAACTGACTCATTTGCATCCTGAAGACTGAAAACTTGTGTTTTATCTGTAGAATATAGTGCATCTTTCTCCTTTTATGCCTCTGTTCCCTGATTATATTCTGTTTATCATATCAGAAGAGTCTGGGAGCAACTCTGTAAGTGAAGAATAAAAAATGTTGCATTTCTTATTATAGGCAAAATCCCACCCAAACCATAACAAGGTGAAAGCTCGGAATATACCATGTATGCAATAGAACAACTTAAATTTTCTTTTCAAACATCAGACTTGATATGATTGTCCCACAGTTTCTGCTGCTTAATATTCTTAATTATATTGCTCATGAAGTAATCACACAATGACAAACCAGGCTTTAATGCAAACACATCGAAGGACGGAATTAAGGTTGAATGTTCACCGTTAATATTGCCTATCCTCATTTTTATATGCTTAACTCTGCAGCTTTAATATTGCATTAACTTGGTTTTTAGAGAGAGTATTTTGCCCAAAGTATAAGAAAAACGTTGATCTTTTATGTTGTCAGCCAGGGCAGATGCAAATCCTTCTACTTTTTATTGAAGAATTAACCATCTCCCTCTGGAGCGCAAATGCCAGCAGTACTGGTATAATTTTATTTTTAAGGCTATGGCCTGTAGTAAGCTGATTGAACGGTATAATATGTTCTATTCAAATCTGACTGCTTATGCACTTCGTTTCATAATGCCTTTGAAAATATATCACGTTCCAAGATGAATACAAGTTATGCATAAAAAAGCTGTTTGTTACATAGCTTGGAAAATGTGGAATCAATTACTATTAGATTTAAGAAAACCAGGAGCCTTTATGACGAAAAAAATTATTTAGTTTGTAGTAATAATATCAAGTTACAGTGCAACAAATTCCTTTCCCTTAGAAAACTAGTTCAGTTTTAGTTCAAAACAATAACTCTTAGGGGCTAGTGAGTGCCTCAATTAATATTATGTCAATTTGTTTTACCATCTGCATGTATTTACTGACCCAGGATATCTCAGAAGGTCTGCCCTAAAAATCACCATGTTTACTCAGCTGAAAACAAAATCTGAAGATCCCATTTCATTTTCAAGCCACCAGTACATGTTAGAGTAAGTTCCATGTGCTTCAGGTTTTATTTATGGAACAGCGTTTGCGTGAGAGATAATAGGCTAAGAATAACCATTACCTCACCTAATTGTTGTCTCCTTAAGGCTTCTAAAAATGTATTTGGGGTTGGAGAGCAGGCAGCACAGGCGGTGTAAGGAGTCCACCAACTGGTACCGTCTGTGTTAGTTACTACTAATCCAATCACTTGGGATCAGATGGTCTTGTGGCAGCTTCTTCCCCCGTGGACAGAGAGACAGTTTTAGAATAGAAAGATGTAAGGGCATGTGGTAGATATATAATAGATATGTAATAGTTATATTAATAACAGATAATAGGCAGTAATTGTAATAATAATCAAATAATAAAAAAAATAAAGCATGCCAGGAAAGTATTGTGCAACTTGTTGGCCAACAAAAACATTTTTTAAAAAAGATGCATTTTAATTATATCCAAGCAAAATGTTCTTTTTCTTTTTACTTGTTGAACATTGTTTCTTTTGAACAATGTGTGTCTCTGCTTGCCTGATATTTCCAGCCTGGCTCTGTAGCCAGGGGATGATATGGGGCAGGAGGAGGAGGACAGGGCATTTGGTGAACAGGGAAAGAGGAATTTGTGTGTCTGCCCAACCATGACAGCAGCAGATTCCCTTGCAAAAGACCTATAGGGCATTTATAATGATCTTGAAATTCTCCTCTTAGTCTCCATCCTACATTTCTCCATTAAAAAATCACAGTGCTAGAGGAAAGAATGTTTTCATGGCCTTTCTTTCTTTCTTTTTCTTTCTTTCTTTCTTTCTTTCTTTCTTTCTTTCTTTCTTTCTTTCTTTCTTTCTTTCTTTCTTTCTTTCTTTCTTTCTTTCTTTCTTTTTCCTTCTTTCCTTCCTTCCTTCCTTCCTTCCTTCCTTCCTTCCTTCCTTCCTTCTTCTTTCTTTCCCTATAAACATTGTTCTTTCAAAACACTCAGGTTTTGAGATCCCCTGAAACACAAGACATCTTAGTAGTACCTTAGGTGTGTTTAAAAACTTTAAAAGTTGATGAAGATTTGGGAAAAAGTTTGACTTTTTTCTGATTATATTGTTTTGACTCCAAAACAAAGCCTTCTTAATTCTTAGTTCTTGTGTTTTTCTTAAGAAAATTAAAAATACTTTAAGGGAAGCAAAGCACTTCCCTTGATTTTTTGGTAGCTGAGCAATTTTATTTGGGCAACATTAGGTAAGCAATATATGGGGCAAATCTGACTCTTTCTCCAGAGGGCAAGAGACCAAACCTCACAGGTTATTTAATAAATAACCAGAGGATAGAGATAGAAATAGGAAGATTTTTTGTCTTTATGGAGTCCTGTGTCACCAGTAACACTGACCGGGTTGTAATGGTGGTAATGGAAAGCAGGAATGGAATGTGGAAGGATGCAGCATTTAGGCTTGCTCAAAACATTCCTGCCTCATCTGAGCCTCAAACCTCTGTGCTTTGTTATGGGAAGCCTTTTATGTGTGAGAGGGGTAAAGACCAAACCGTGGCAGACCAAGCTTGGGCATTGGAAGACCATTAAACAAGGATTTCCTTTAGGAAAACATTTCTCCTGCTTGAAGGAAAGGTTGGATATTATCGGTGGCTCTTACTATTTCCTAGGCAGGTGGAAGGTGATTTCCAGGGGGAAATGTGCCAATATGTGCCAATGCATGGATAGGAATAGGATCTAAAGATACACTGAAATACACATATTTCCTAGTATGATTAGGGAAGACACAGAGAAGCTGAGATGTTCACTGAGAAGGGATTAGCATCCAAACCTGGAGTGGTAAAATGATATACTAATTAGTGAACACTTTTAATTTAAAGTTACTGCAAATTATTATGAATATATTTGTAATTACACGTGTGCATTAACTGGAAATGGCAGTTGGAAGAAGAATTTAATTTCTATGTACCTGTACAATTTTCCTTGTTTGTGGCCTCTGCCTGTAATTACACTTCCATGGTTGCCTTTGGGCAAGCTTTGACTTAATCCACAGATTCCAGCCAAAGCTACACGAGATGTGAATTATGACCTTGCCTGAGAACGGCTTCTTATTTATGAAAACACTTGAGTGAATGAGATTAATATTTCTCTGGCCCTGTACCAGAGGAGTGAAGCCCAGACTCCTTTTGCAACACCACAATGAGGGTGTACTGCTTTGAGTTTATGAAATACATGAACAAAAATCTCTCTGGTGTTTCCGGAAGTAACCCTCCAGTCTGGGCCTGTAGTTCAACACTTACACAATTTACATGTGCCAGTATAATTGTAAAATTCTTCAGGACTTAGTAGATCTAAAGATGAGATTCTTCTTTGAACAGCATATCTATAAAGCAGCAAAAAACCAAATTTGTGCCTTCAGTTGACCTTTTATTTCTGAGCCAAACAACCTCTTTTTGATGAAGTCCTAGAGAGAAGTGCAGATTCTACTAAATTCAATGAGAATTTTGCTATTGACTGGAATAAATCAGTCATACTTCTTTAAGATAATGTTTTCACTCCTATTTTTGAAAAGATGTTATCATTATTGCAGGTCTACAGAGAGACTGTGAATAGTTTAAAGGTATCCTAAAAGAGAGAACAAGCAAAGTGAAATCCTCACTCAGTGCAGCCACATTAAGCAAGGTGCAATAGAAGAAAAGTTCCGAAAAGTTCCAAAAAGTATTCTGTTTAAAGGATCTGTCTTTTAGAAGTCTGTCTTTTAGAAGACTGTTCCTCACAGGTTCTTGTAGCCTCCTTGCATGCTACGACTGGGAAAGGGAAAAAACCCCACTGGACCAGCACAGGCAAACATCTGAAGTTTAGGAGTTAATGGCATTATGTTTGTCTGGGCACTTGAATTCAGTGAGGGGTGACACAAATGATGTGCTCCTGAGCAATTTTCATGAAGCAGGACTGCTGCCTCCCCCAGCACCCGGGCTGGTCCTGCTCAGGGCATGAGCACATTTGCCCCACTCCAACTCCACTCAGAGGCCACTGCTTATTGCTTAATGGCCTTGTAAGGAGAACCCTGGGCAGTTCTGTTGGCTTGCAGTTGTTTTCTTCTTAAACTGTAAACAATTTCTGCTAGCTTACTTTGAAAGCAGTAAGTCAGAACCAGAGGAAGAATACAAAGTTAAACCACCAGAACTTATGTGCAATGCCAAAGGCCAGGCATAATGCTTTTATTTGCCTGTTTTTCATTTACTTAACTTTTTGGAACTGCTTTTTCTTGTTGCACCTTTAACACATGGTACATGGATGTGTAAACAAGACCAAATTCCTAAACAAGAGAGCTCATTAAAAGGGAACTATGTGTGAATCTGCTGCTGCTTCAAAATAGGAAAACTATCAGGTTTGGAGGGAGCGAGTACTGCAAACCTCTTTCAGGGCATCATTAACATATTCTAAACAGTTATCCAAAACAACATCCCCTACACTGGCTCCTCGGGTCAGGGCCTTAAGGTTGCCACTCCATGTGAGCACTTCAAGAGCTGCAGTCCCTTAGCTGGAGATCAAACAACATTTTCTCCACACAGAGACTTAAACCAACACATGAGGGTGCCTTTATCAAACTGTGTTTGATAATGAAGGCTTCAAAAAGCTAGGTGGGTCAAAATGTCAGTGTCTTTCTTTTGGTCTGTTCAGGTTCTGTATTGCCATACAAATTATAGAGGAAAAGCCTCAGAATGAGAGATGTCTGTTATTTCCCTTGGGAACTATTTCATTATTGGCAAGAACTTCTCTTCTATATGTTTCCTTTCCCCCCTCCTCCTGATTTCTTGCGATTTTTCCAAGTGGTATAATCCAAAACAGTTCATGTCTTTCTATCTCTTTATCTACCAGCATCTTAATTCCCTATCCATAAACTGATACCAATACATCTGTGGGCAATTCATGAAGGAAAGTAATGTCTCTGGTATTGATTTTTTAACTAATGAATAGAGAAAATTAATACAACTCTTCCAAACATTCTGTCACTATATGGTTTGCTTGGGTCAAGTCACATGATGAGCTGAGTATGCACAATAAAAAAATATAATTTAAATGCCTGTTGCTTTTTAAAAGTGATTTTATGCAAAAACTGGTGTAAATTATGCAAGAAACTGGTGTCCATTATTGCATGGTAGTGGATAGACCATGAAGCTGCTCTGCAGAATGTAAAAAGCATGTAAACAATCAGAAAAGGGAATTTGAAAATGAAGGGAAGTGAGCAAAGAATACCAGCTGATGAATAAAACATTTCCCAAAGTTCAGAAAAGTCAGCTGGTCTATGTTAAAGTGGTTGCCAGGCAACTCATCTTTTAAAACAAGTACTTCTGTGGCAGATAACTCATAAAGACATTGAAATGGCAAAATTAACTGCTCTTGAACAATTTCTTCGATACATTAGGTACAAACAGGCTTTCATTCATCATCAGGCGTGCATATCTTCTTGTTATAAGTTTTTTCCTGGAACAAATGCATGTATTTTGTCCAAAGCACTGCATTTTTAACTCTTTCATCTTATTCCCCATGAGGGAACAGCTAGGAATCTCTGCCTTAAATCTGGGCATTGATATAAATCTAGTTTGGATGAAACAGGGGAACTTATTCTCTGTTTAGGAAAACAGGCAGTCTTGTATGGTAGGATTAGAGCTCTCGCATGTGAAGAGGGGCTTGGTTGCAGTCCACCAAATATTTTCCATGAGACAGACTGAGAGTGCAGCCAGAGAGGGAGAGGCTGCTGTAACAGATTGTAAAAAAAACTTCAGGAAAAAAGCAGGCAGGTCCTGGTGGTTCTCACTGTGTAGAGGAGGATAAAGCAGTAACTGGAGGGGAGAACTGATCATATGGAATAATTTATTTGACTTTTTCCTTTCCAATTTTTAACTGAACAAAGTTGTGGGGTTTTTTTTTTTCTTTACTATTGTGTTCATTATTCATGATTTCTCAATAAGCACTTTAGTGAAACGCTGAGCACAAAGGATGTTTGCAGGCTGATCATAGTGCCTGTGTTTTCAGCACTTTGCTACTTGCTGTTTATCATTTAATTGATCACCCTTCCTAATAAGATATTCTTTCCATCTCCAGACTGTATAACTGAAAGTTTTACAGATCAGAAAGGGAAAACTGAAAAAGTTTCCAAGGACTTCCACAAGGTTGTTGTTTTCTGTTGAATAGGACAAAATAGTATCTTTACTGAAGTAGAAAACAAATAATAAAAAAGCTCTTACTAATTTCAAAGCAAATCTATAGCATTTCTGTTTGGGAATGTTTATAAATTCTTTTTTGAGTGCCAGCTCATCTCTGCCACTTGGAAAATGCCTGGGATAACCCACCTCTCGAACAGAGCAGCACAGGGTTGTGCTCCTTTCGTGGGTATTTGATTGCTGCCAGCAATGCCACCACAAGCAAGTGAGAAATCCTCAGTCTTTCAATTTGTGGTTGACCTCCTGAGTTGCCTTATACTGGTGATTCAGCCATAACCATTATTTCCTCAACCACATTCAGTAAAACAAAATAAAACAATCAAACTGTGCAAAGTACCTTTCCTGTAAAAAGTTCAAATGTACCACAAAAATGCTTATTGAGATGCAAATTAATGCAGTATCGAGTCTTTTTGTTGGTAGCTCACAGTCAGTCCTTTGCAGTGCTGCTATGGGGACATATGGCTGATGTTAGGACAGCAACTTTTCACTTGGCATCCTGCTGCACTCCTGGGACATTGCACTCAGAGCAGAACCTGTGGCATGGACACCAGTCCCTTGGTAGCAAATTAGCCCCTGGATTTCCAACTGAACATACCTTAGCTTGGTTTTGGAGCGATTTTATGTTAGAGAAAGAGATCAGGATGAAAGTTGGGTAATGTTTTAATACAATATCTTTTTCATGCTAGTGTTAAAAAAGTGCAGTAATTTTTAAGGTCTGTAATTTCTTTTGTCTTCAGCCAGTCATACAATCCCATTGAAATAATTAATTAAGGCATGGATAAGTTTAACTCTCAGTTAGATGACACTTTTTAAAACAAGATTGGATATTGGGAAAAATGCATTCACCAAATGGATGGTCCAGCACTGGAACAGTCTGCCCAGGGAAGTGGTGGAATCACCAACCATCCCCGAAAGTGTTGAAAGCACTGTGTAGATGTGGTGTTTTGGGACATGTCTCAGGGGTGGACCTGGCAGTGTTAGTTTAGTGGCTGCACTTGATCTTAGAGAGCTTTTCCAGTCTATGGCTCTCCTGATTTTAAATGTTTATTATTGGCATTTTGTTTACTCTTTCCCTGGCTCTCTGATCTTGAACATTTTGTGTGCTCAGAGTATCCTCCTGNCAGCAACTTTTCACCTGGCATCCTGCTGCACTCCTGGGACACTGCACTCAGAGCAGAACCTGTGGCATGGACACCAGTCCCTTGGTAGCAAATTAGCCCCTGGATTTCCAACTGAACATACCTTAGCTTGGTTTTGGAGCGATTTTATGTTAGAGAAAGAGATCAGGATGAAAGTTGGGTAATGTTTTAATATAATATCTTTTTCATGCTAGTGTTAAAAAAGTGCAGTAATTTTTAAGGTCTGTAATTTCTTTTGTCCTCAGCCAGTCATACAATCCCATTGAAATAATTACATGGATAAGTTTAACTCTCAGTTAGATGACACTTTTTAAAACAAGATTGAATATTGGGAAAAATGCATTCACCAAATGGATGGTCCAGCACTGGAACAGTCTGCCCAGGGAAGTGGTGGAATCACCAACCATCCCCGAAAGTGTTGAAAGCACTGTGTAGATGTGGTGTTTTGGGACATGTCTCAGGGGTGGACCTGGCAGTGTTAGTTTAGTGGCTGCACTTGATCTTAGAGAGCTTTTCCAGTCTATGGCTCTCCTGATTTTAAATGTTTATTATTGGCATTTTGTTTACTCTTTCCCTGGCTCTCTGATCTTGAACATTTTGTGTGCTCAGAGTATCCTCCTGGGCTCTGCAGTCACGGGGGTGAGCACTGTGACATGTGGCACAGGTGGGTACACGTGCATGGGGACAGGGATGTGATGTCCTGTGCAACGCAGGCACCCCCACTGTGCCTGCTCCCCACGCCCCCATCAGTGGGCAAACGATGGGCTGGGAGCCAGGAACACCACTGGAATACACAGCTAATGCACCATCTTCCCTGCATGTGTATATAAATATATATGTGTGTGTGGATAATTAATGCACATAATTACTTAGATTGCTTGATACAGATACTTATTTTTGTTTGCAGTAAATATGTTGGAAGGCTTCAGAAACAAAGTTAATGAGCCTATTTAGCTATTCAAAAGATACAGGATCTGAAACTTGGGGAGAAGGAGGTGTTTCAGGAGCTGTAGCCCATTATTCAATTCCTGGGGTCAGACCACCAGCAGCTGTAAAAATCAATAAGGCTTACAAGGATGAAATAAACGTAAAAAAAGAAGCATCGACAGAGAATATTCTACAAAGCCACTCTTGATCAGGCTGAGCCTGTTCATACCAAAACCTGGAGAAGTTTTACTCTTTACTCTAAGAGCCTTTGGCCAACATCAGGAACTTGCAGGATTCTTTGGGCAAAGTTTCCCAAGTCCAGTCTCCTGATGGATCCAAAACGTACCTGGATACCACAGTACTGGAGCACACTGAGGCAGTGTGTCTGACCATCGCTCCTCCCTGCACTTCATTCATGGTTTTGATGAATCAGACACCAGGTTTGTTTGTTTGCTTGTTTTTCTTTTTCACACCCTTTCAGAGTATTGAAAAACCCCACATAACATTGCTGGTCTTCCAAGCAAAATCAAGTCGTGCAGATATTAATAGCACAGACTTGAGTGACCTTCATATAACATGTCAGTGGTATAAATTTTAATATACATAGAAAGCATTCTAAATAGTATTCCAGATAGTAGGAATAACAGAAATCTTCTGATACCATAATAAACATTCTCTTCTCATTCTCCTATATTCTGTCTGATTTGATATCGTATCAGATTTAACTGCAAAGACAGCTGTAATCCATATTTTTAAGGCCAAAGGAACTATTCACAGTAGAAAGCATCTAGTATTGGAAGATGTATTCCTATAGAAAAGCAGTCACAGTCAACATGTCAGGAAAAATTTTGGTCCCTGCTTTATGTAATGTACTTAAAAGAAATCCTGGTTAAACACAATTATTTTCTTATAGAAGAAATAATTTTGTGCAACTCTGATGGCCTTTAAGATTTTTTTCATGTGTTTAAAATGGTCAAAAGAGTACATTTGCCAAGCCCAAGCAATCATGAATGTGTCAAGCCCCCGAACAAAGCTGAGCAGAATAAATAAAAAAAGGAAGTCTGAGAAAATAATGTTGTGTCTGTTATGTGCTGTCTCCTTTCATCTGCTTTGTCATTCATGCTTGCTAGATTTTCTCTGCAGTTGGGAGGGTTAGAAAATGAGAAACTGAGGTTTTGCATAATCACATGATTCCAGGAAATGCACTTTTAGGGAAAATGACCAAATGTCACAGACAGTTGACAAGCATGACAAGCCATGAGAGGGTGCTGTCAGTTTCTGGGTGTGAACTTCCAGTTTAACCAAAGTTACGAACACAAATATACCGTTTGTTACTTTGGAGTAGCATTTATTTATTAACTCATTTCACCAAAGAAATAGTCAACTTTGCAAGTATCTTCAAATAATTTGCTGTCAGATGGTTTGCAACACTTTTTATGGCCTCTGTAATTTGTGGTAAAGTGATTTAAAATACATACCTTGATTAGATCTACATTAGTCTTATATTTTTTATGTCAAATTATGTAAAAATGGAAATAATGATTAATTTTGCTATAGGAAATTTCACCAAGTTATAATAATTTCAGTCTTATCTCTTTGAGCTGCATGTTTCTCCTATTGCTTTAAAACTAATTTAGGCCACATTATATACAAAATTAAATCTTACTTTTATAGCTACACCCTTGGGGTTCAATGAAAAGACTTTATGAGCTAGAAATTAAAAGTACTGGTTGAAAATACTATTACATTATACAAGCTATTATTAAGGCAATTTACAAAGTTGGTATTAAAACTATGCACATTTTTCATTGTTAGCACCCATATATTCAGCAAGCCCATGGGACCATTTTATATATAATCTGGCAAATAAAATCAACTGAAAGGTAAACAGTAAGTCCATGGCATTTCTTGATAGGGAGAATTGCACTATAATAATTGCAAAGCAGATTTAGCTTCAGATTGTTATTAATTTAGGTGATAAACACCACATTTGTTAAATGCAAAAATTAGTTTGAAACTCTGTGTTCCACAAATATTGGAGAACATACAGAACTCTGAGTTTGCTTTTTCATAAAAACCCCAGATACCTTATATTCAATGAAATTAAATTCAATGAAATTAATTTGGCACAAGTCTATTTTGCACCTTAAATGTGTAATCACAGTTGATTTTTGACTCCTATGTATGTTTCCAGAATTTGGAGGCAGTATAATTTCTTGTTTTGCTTGGACTGTAGGTAACATATTGCATGGCTTAATGCTTTTATTTCTGAACACTGATGTAAAAAACCTTGCAACGTGATTTATGGTCTTTTAATTTCAAGGATGCTTAAAGAAAGAGACCACCAAGAAGCAGGGTGGAATATAAAATATTTGCCCAAGATGACAATACTGAGACAGAACCACATGAGCATGCAGTTGGTCCTTTAATGTTATATATGTTCCACATTGGAGCACCCTAGGTGTTATATCAAGACGGGATAACTGTGTTTAAACAGAAGGGGAAAAGATTTCTTTTTCCTCTCTTGGGGAAACCCACTGCAGTAGCAGAAATGTTTTGTCAAGAAAGCTGCTGCTAGGCCTGGCTGGGGGCAGTGTGAGTGTTGGGAAGAGCTGGAAGGATGGAGAATTTGCTGCAGCACCATCACTACTCTATCTCTTGCTGCTCTGTGGCTGCAGGAATCTTGTTGGGAAGGTCTTGTTGCTGTGACTCAGAGGTTTTTCCCATCTACTTTCACTCTAATTTTACATAAAAACTGTCACATTGTTGATGGAGTCAGAGGACAGGGAAGTGCATTCTTCCCTTGGTTNAGCATTTGGCCCTAAGTTGAGAGGACCAGGGCTTTTGGGGTTTAGCTATGCTGAGGTTTAGGCCTGTGATTTATTTGGACCGTCAGTTCTTGCACAGGAGTCTGAGAAAACACTCCCCAGACTTTTTGAAAGGGCTGATCCATGAGGTGCTAGATATGAACCGGACCAGGAGAGAGCAAGGACGCTGCTGCAGGTTCAGTGGGCAGCTGGGATGTTAATTAAAAACCTGTCCAGATTCTGGGTAAAATAGCAAAATTGTTCTTGCTATTACCCTTTGTGGAAAGGTTGTGGCTCAGAGCTGCCTGGGAAGAAAGAGCTTGTGTAAATGTGCTGCCCAGTCATGGGCATCCAGCTACCAGGGGATTCTGTGGGAGTGCTGAAAGAGAGAACCTTTCCTTGGATGCTCAGCAGTCAGCCTCTGCAGGAAAGGTATGGATTAGGTGTCAAAGGTGACTGGCACACTGTATAATCAAGCCAATCAATCTGTTGTGTTACTGAGCAAAAGAAATTTTGACTGTTCCTGTTGTTTTGGGGCAGAGGGAATTCCATGCAGGAATGTTGTGTACAGCTGTTGTGACCTGAAGTGCATTGCTGGTCTGTACTGAGGGGTCACAGAAACACCTGAAAGTGTCTGATTTTATTTATGTGAAGGATAAATAACCCTTTAAATGAAATAACCC
>VYZR01003682.1:22612-53018 GCA_013400675.1 Oxylabes madagascariensis | reverse complement strand
GAATTGTATCTTCATCTCTTTCCCACTGGTTTTAGCAAAAATATGTTAAGATCTTCTTAAGCCTTGGAGAGTTTTGCAGAAATACAAAAAATTATGTGTGCAAACTAAAGCTTTGTATGGGATTGTTTTAGATTTTGATATTGGTAATTTTCTGTCCTCCCTACTGCTTTTAATTTTTTGTTTAAATTTTATTCTGAGGAAACCATACTTATAAAAATTTTTGATTCCACGTCTACAAACATGTACATTCTTACAAATATGAAGAAACATGATAGTCAGGTGTTACCCATATAATTACATCTACTTAATTACAGGTTGAAATGTTATTCAGAATATGGGCACTGTACTTATAAATTTTTTTCTGTGGTATGTTAGAGAAAATTTTTGACTTACAAAGCCTAAAGGCAAAAAAATTCTTCAACCCTTATCAGGAGTTACTTTGTCATATCTTTCAAAGATGAATTGATCTTTTAAAGGCTAAGCTTTTCTTATGTGAAAAGATGACAAAATACAGAAAATTTTTTTAAGCTAATGTCTTGCAGTATGTCTTACAATGTTCTTGTTAAAACAAGATGTTCCTTGGTGGAATATCACTCAGTTCTAAATGAGAATTCATTTCAAAGAGAGCTTTTTCGTCAGTATGTTTTATTGCCATAATATACTACATTTGACATACATAAATATCAAATTTTGATATGCTTAGGCCAAGATATGTAACCTTTCTGCTTCTTCAAAGTCTTGATTTTAAAATTCTGAATTATGCTGTGCTGATTTGTTTCCTTCGAAGCTTGTCTGACACTCACCTATTTTGAATTGATGGGAGTACTATTAGATTGAACCATTTCCTGGGGTGCAGTCATATATTTTTGAAATCTAATCACAATGAGCTCTTTACTACAAGAAACAATACCTGGATATTGCTGACATCTTACAAAGCAGAAAGAAAGAACAGAACATTAAACGCCCAAGTTAATTCCACACATAAAAGAGAGAATGGTTTAACTTTCTCTTATCATATTTCATAGTAGTCTTGCATATACAGATGTGGTATAAATCTATTACTGCAATAAAAGCACTCCTTTGCTATTAAAACCCTCTAATTAATAACGAATTTGAATTAATAATGAATTGCTATTACAGTTACTATTTAATGCAAGCAAAAACTGAACATAATCTTCAAATGTGGTCAAGTAGAATCTCCTCGGTCCTTGTTATTTAAGATTCTGCTTTCTGAAGGTCAGGTTATTTTTCGTTCTCTTTAATAATTCACTAGGTATACTAAATGTTTACTTCATGTCTGAACGACAACCAATCTTGTTTTAATTAAATATATCTCCTGACATTATTTTAACTTATCAGTGAATTCAAATCAGTTAGTAAAATGTTAAGCAAATCAAATTTGTAGTCACTCTCTACTTTGAATATCCACTTCTCTAGTTTCTTCCCACCTGCTGTCATGTGTTAATTTTTTTAAAGCATCATCTATTTGCAAAAAAAAAGAAAGAAATTGGTATTGTCTTGTGTTGTTTCATCCTTAAAGTGAAACCATTTGCAAGAAAATGATGGGTCCCTAGTGCTGAACTTCTTTGCATATTAATTTTGTTAGCCTTACCTCCTGCGGTCTTTAGTTCTGGAAGGCCTATTAGATAATACACAAGATAAATTTTCCCTGGTATCTTACAGCCAGTCAGAGGAAAATAATCCTTTCTTTTTAAAACTTAAAAATTGAAATATTAGCCATGCATACTTTCCTCCTATTTTATCAGTAAAGATTAATTTAATTAAGCACAATAATCTAGTCAATATCGGTTATATTTGTTTCCTGGTCTCAAGAAATTTATGCTTATGTTAATAAATGTGTCTCAAATTATAATGGATAAGAAATGGATTCTGTGCAAAATTCTGTCAAATGGTGGTGGCAGAATGGGCTTTGGTGGAATTTGTGTGTTTTATCTGAAATGCAGAAGCCAAGGCAAGCTGCGTAGTTGGAATAATTGTGGTCAGACACAAATGTCAGGCACTTCACATAGTTGCAAAAGCAGATTTAGTTGGGTAAGGTTGGATGGCTGGAGACCCTTAGCAAAGATGACTGGTGAGGTTTACAAAAGGGTCCGAGCAGACAAGACACAGCTCCTATTTTCAGCCTGTGCCAGTGAATATTTTGGCATTTTTGTGAGTTTCTTCAAGTATCCAAGTACCTGCAAACTCTTTTGGAAATCTGTCTCAGGGTTGTGATGACATAGCAGCTGACTTTCAGTATGTTTCTCTGTGCCTAGGAAATGAATTTGTGGTTTTAGGAAAGAAAGTGTTGGTGTTCTATCTTGCCCCTTACAAAGGACCAAATTACAGGTTAAATTTCTTCAGCCGCTTCAATGTATTTGTAGTTTGCACCCAAGTACCATAAGCTTTTTGTCATAACAAAAGAAATGTGTGGGAAGCCCTCAGTTCTTGACAGACAACTTGTTTTTGAGTTATGTTTTCCCTCAAAACATCCTCTGCTTTTAGAACAATAGAATTGTTAATATCTCTCAAAATTTTATAGCTGAGCAGAGACCAGTCAATTTGTTTCAGGATTTCCAGCTCATACTCTGAAAACAAAGTGAGCCCATCTTTAGGCTAAATTACATCATTCTTTACGGGCACTGCCTATTGTTTAAAATGGCACACAATCCTAAACAAGCCTATAGTAGTATTTTAGACTCTAAAAGTATAGTGGAAAAAAAAGACATTTTCATAGTTGTTGACATCTCTGATTTACAACTGCATTGGGAAGTAGTTGTCAAACAGGTTTCTTTGTTGTTACCAGATGTTTCTAAATATCTGTTTTATTTTTTAATGAAAATCCTTAAGACATTCTAAAGATATCTTTTCCTCATATATATTTTAAATCATTAAAATGTTCTTAAATCACAAACCGTATGTAGACATTCTCTGCTCCTGAGAACTGTCAAACCATTATCTCTGACTCTTGCATTACCTGGGAGGTTTTCTGGGAAAGAAAATTCATCTTTTTTTCCCCCTTGTACTAACCCACACCTGAATCAAACATGCCGGGAGAGAGCACTCTTAACAAAGTGTACCTAAAGTGAGAATCCACACCAAAACCACAAAACTTGTTTAGGTGATTTCCTTCAAAGAAAAAACCTATCAAAACTCACAAGTTATCCCTTTTGCTGTAAGTTTGTTAGCTTTGATACAAATGGAGAGATTCAGAGAAAGAGTGCGGTATCTGCCATTGTCAAAATAGAATGGATTTTTCTACTTTACTATGAGATTATCAATATTAACCAATTAAATGTGCAAAACATATTTTGTATATGCAAAGATGTTACAGATAATGGTCTAAAAGCATGTAAAAATGATTTTTCCTCCCATTACTACTTGGCCATGGGATAACACGCAAGCCATCAATAAGTAATCACAAACAAGATCTACTCTGTTTCCTCAGGCATATCTTTTGACCTTTCAATATTCCTGTTGTCCCTCTCTTTGCATATTTGATCTGTTTAGACTGTGGGGTGTCTGAAGAGAGAACTGGATTTACGGTGTTTGTGGAGCACCCAAACAGTTGCGTGATCTCAGATTTCTGCAAAGCCCCAAGGCACCGCCAGGCTGTTGATGCAACAACCAATATTTCAACCTACTGAAGTTTCTGCTTTATTGCTAGAAACAGGATCTATCAATACCAAATGGCTTTCAGCCTATGCTCTTTCATCAGAGTGCTTGCCTATCATGTGCAGAGACCTGATCCCGGCAGGGGTCGTTTGCCATCTCCTGATTTCTGCTACTGCTTTTGCATATGGCTTCTAGGAAGCAAGGAGCAGGGGATGGATTTTGCTGCAGAGTCCATTAGAGAAGAAGTGACATCATCACGAGACAGAAAGGGGAGAGCAATGAGCTTCCCTGCAGGGCAAGGAAGAGTAAAGAGAATGTCATGGCAGTGTATTTGGGGAAGCAGGTTGGAGAGAAGAATGAACAGAAGGAGAGAGAGCAATAGAGACAACAGGAAGAAGAGTAAAGAGTGAGCAATGAGACAATATGATTAGAGCTTTTTTTTCACCAGGGAGAAACATTTGCAGTGCAAACAATTAAAATCGTTAGACTTTCCTAATAATGTTTTTCCATGCATGTAATCATGGCGATTGCCAAAAGGATGGGGAGGAAACAGCAGGCAGGATATTTTTGGGTGTAAATGAAGTGGGAGATTTGCAAATGGGAGATTTTTATCTTGTGGTTGGACATAGGTTATTGGCATGTAATGGCAGAAGAAGTGGTCTGAATGGATTGTAGGGGATGGAAAGTATTCTGTGTCCTAAATCAGACTGTTCCTATTGAGATTAACAGTTTCCATCAATGTTAAATATGAACAGACTTGTTTCTATACTGAGAGGAAAATATTTTCTACAGTATTTAATACATAAGGAATGAAAATACTGCTTTTTTACTGACTGTATGCCTATTGTAATTTCTTCCTTGCTTAAAAGGAGAAAATACCCTATAAGGAAATTTTTTCAACCCTTGAGTAGCAAAGAGTATCTGGTAAATGCAGGTATCTAAATCAGATGAAAACTTAATAGAAATTATCTTTAAAGACTTCTGGGATAAGTTTTAAATGTGGTCTTGTGAAAAGTCATTACATTATACTCAAAGTATGAAGCACCGATACTGTCTGAGAGTGGTAGAACCATCATTAAAACCTGGTAAGATCCAGGGCCTTCACTGTTTCTACCCTGGCCAGTCTGTGCCAAGGGACAAAAAAGTGACTTCAGTAATCTTATTGATGACATTCCAATGCCAAATTGTCTTCATATATAAATGTAGTCTTGCAATACGTTTGTTTAAGTGAGGGCAGGTACAGCTGCTGAGCTTGTCTTCCTGAACACTGCACAGGAACATTAATGTGCCATTTTTGTCAGGCTACCCTGGCTCCGCTTAAGAGTATTTGAGTGTTTTATGTTTCTCTTCATTGGAAAAAATCCCGAACTTGAAGTTCAATTGTATTCAATTTCTTTTCTTTTTGTTTGATAGTTTCATAAGTGTTTATCTTTAATGTCGCCACAAAGCTCTGTTTCCCAGCAATTAATTGCTAGGTTTTATTTTCCGTTTCATACAAGTTTACTTTATCACTTTACATCTTTATCTGTCAAACTCATTAGCTGTTCCTGTGAAAACTTCAGTAATTTCTTCACGGATTTTTTCCAGGTCATAAATAAACAAGAAATAATCTTTCAAAATAGACTTTCATGATTCTTCCCTCCATTTTCAAATATCTCTTGTCTTAACAATCAAAGCCAAGTCTTTATCTTTTCAGTAGTTTCTGTCACACTATTTGCAAATCATACAGTCTAGTGCTGAGTATTGTACTGGTATCTCCACAGACCTTAAATCAACTGGGGTGGAATTTCTCCTGCTGACTCACTGTTACTTCATCCAAGCTTTCTATCCAGTTTACTCATCACGATTTCTGTCCTGTGCTTTGGTGTTAATTTTTCTAAGCAGTACATTTTATATTTCTCTGATGAAGTTTTCACTGTACTGATCTGGAGTATTCACATGTTTAAGAAAACAGATATCAGTTTGCTTTCATGTTCAACATGTAGTGAAGTCACTTGAATGGCGTCAGTAAGAATTAAACATTCTGGTTTGGATTTGATCCTCATTTTCAATTTGTTGAAACAGTCTCACCATAGGTGTTTGTATCAGCTTTCTTCAATCTATTAGTGCCTCCAAGGTTTGAAAAGGAATCGCTCTATTTTTTTTTTTTTTTACTGCTTCCTCCTTCCTCCTGAATAGTTTTGACAGAAGCTTTTTTGTCATGTACCGGCATTTTGGCTTCCTGACCTAATCGTTTTGCTGATCCTGATTTTCTTCCATAATTCTTCTTGTTTCCTTAGGAAATGTAAATCTGCTGCAGCATCTGTTAGCTATCCTTGTTTATTAATAATTAGGCATGAATGTAATTATAAATTCTTTAATAATTTACCTTTACCACCTCTCAGAGTCCCATAACTGATCTCTTGTTTAAACATTTCAGATCTTTGTCTTACATTATTTTCATATATCATTCTCAAAGTGTTGACCACATTGTTGATACAAGCAAAATCTCATCCTCAGCTCTTGCCAGGAATTTATCTTTGAATGTGTTATCCCTTCTAATTGGACATTTGGGAGAGAACAGATTGCTGGAAGCTCAGCCCTATGGCTCCTTAATTCATAGCTGCTTGGCCCTTGACTAAAATAAAGCTGCATGGAGCTGCCTGATTTAAGAACTCAGAGTATTAAGAGCAGCAAAGGATGAGATACAGCAGGGCTATGTACTTTTATGCTGTTTATACACCCTACTTGGATCAGGCTCCAAACACTAACATTCACTTTTCTCTTCATTTACTTTTGCCAAATTAATACTGCTGAAGGAACCAAGCGCAGAGGAATCTCCAGTCATTGAGGGGCTATTTTGACTGAATATGTAGTGGAAAATGAGATTAGCAGACCAGAAATCTAGTCCTCTTCAGGAGGTGAACAGATGTGTTCCTCCAGCCTCAGCTGTGCTGGTGGAGGATATTAGTGACCGCAGCCTGTCTCTGGGTGGTTATCAGGAATCCCAAATCCCTTTGACTCTGCTAGTAGTGCTGCTCATACAAGCTTCTCCTAATCTATTTTTTCAAAATGCACTAGATTAGCAAAGACTTACTGTTTATCGGAACTAACCCGGCCTCCTTAGAAGTGGAATAAGGCGGGGAGTGCTCGGGTAACCCGCTCTGCCAGCAGATCGGTAGGGGCAGCAAAGAACAGTGGACAGCAATCCTGTCCCTGCCATAGCTGCTGCAAAGTGCAGTCTGGCCAGACCCCAAATGCTGCTAGATACACATTTGGTCTCCTTCCTATCCCCGCGGTAATTCCAGATCCATTTACTCTTCTAACTTCTGCACTTTAGACTATTCTGCTTTTGACAGCAGCACTTTGTTTATTTCAAAAGCTTTCATTCTCCCAGCGGCTGTGTGGAGTGATAATCTGGTGAGCAGGAAAAAAGAGTGACTTCTAACCACACGTGAATGCTCCCCCTGGTTGTCTCCATTGAATAAAATTTTATTATTTGCTACCTCTAAATTCCTCTGCGATGAATCATCAGAATCTGCCATGTCACTCTTCTTTGTATTCTGAACCACAGGAAAAAAAAAAAAAAATCAAATACTTACTTGCTTAGAAAAATATGTCAAGAAAGTCTCTGTCTGCCCCACGGTGCTTCTGGCTCAAATGAGAGAAAACACAGATGTACCGGACACATTGTGGCAGAGATCTTCTGCTGGAACAAAAAGATACCAAAAAACCCCCAAATTACATTACACAGGCTGGAGATTTGCTGTTACTCTATCATGAGATAAGATTTTTTCACTTCTGCATTGCAGAATAGTAATAACAGCATTCAGCGTTTTAGGGTCACGTTGGCTTATATGTCTCAAGAAAAATGATTCCCCCTCCCCCAACCCCCCAAATTAAAGCTGTATTAGAATATTCTTATTTTTTTAGTTTTTCCCTTTGACAAGAAATTAAAACTTAAACATCAGTATTTTTGACATTTTGAAGGCGATTTTTTCAGGCTGGGGATTTCCAAAGGGGGAAAAAAAAGTGATCAAATCCGTAATTTGCTTTAAAGAGTTCAGAAAACTTGTAGATTTAATGGTCTGCAGCTTTTCAGAGAGGAATCTGAAAGAGAATGAAAATATTGCAATGGAAGTGGGAGCCAGGTCCAGATGTACATGACAGCCTTAAGAGAGTCAAGGAAATTGAGGGCAGCTGAAGAGAAGGTGCAGTGGGATTTATTGGCACCAAAAAAAGTCACAGGCTTAGAGAATTTTGGTCTGACTACTATTTACTGTGTGTTTAATCACAGAGGCTTTGGAGCGAGCCAGATCTGTCTGGAGAAAGCAGAGCAGAAAAAGTAATGCTTTTCTATTTTTTTAAAGGCCGAGAAGCTAGGGGGGGTGGGGGGGGGGGGGGGGGGGGGAGCAAAATCAAACCAGATTTTGGGGCGGGGTGGACGAAGCAGAAGAACCCAAGGCGCGTTTTTGATCCAGGCGCTCACGCCGAGCGCTCCACAGTGACGCATCTCCGTCCCGGGGGATCCCTCTGCCGCCCGTGCCTGCGTCTGCGTGGGAGATGCGGGTCGGGAATGACCAGAAACTTTAAGGTTATTAAACCTAGAAGAATAAATGGAGAATAAATCCACGTTCCGTCGCTGTGCGAGCCCGGGCGGAGCGGAGCGGGCCCGGCCGGGCGGAGCTGCCCAGAGCAGCCCCAGCCCCGATGGACAGCGCGGGGGCGCGGATGGGCAAGGGGAGGGAGGGAAGGCGGACAGGGGATGGCTGCCGGCCGTGCGGGAACCCGACCGAAGGGCTCAGGGGTGCCGGGGGAAAGCGGAGGAGAGAGGAACCCTCCTCTTTCATTGCCCCGCTCTGCTGGGGGTTCAGCTCTGTGCGCCGCTCGCTCCTCCCTTTGCCTCCCCTAGGGATGGGTGCGTCAAAGCTGTGAGACCTCTCCCATGGGTGATTTACCTCGCAGAAAATTTGACTGTTTCGAAAAGCTTCCTGGGCCTGTTTTTACAACAGAGTAAAAGTTTATAAAGTCCCCACGCTCGCGGTGTTTTTCAAAGTAGATTTGGGTGAACAACAGGCAGGTAGGTGAGTCTGATCAGCACATTTTAGGGCTTTTCTAGCAGTCATCATTCTAGATGGCCCTCCATTTTCATTGTTTTGATTGTTTTGCAGGAGACAGATGGGATTTGACGTTCTGTAGATGAACACACACCAAGTTTGCCTGCTGCTGTTGTTATTTTTTCCTTGTCTTGTTTGTGGGTGCTTTGGGAATGTGGCAAAGGTGACAGGGCTTTGAGGACCATCCTTTGATGTCTCAGACTTTGGCCACCATATCTCTTCCATTGGTATGTATTCAGACTTTCTCAAGAGAAAAGAATGTATTGGTCATGCACTACTTCTATTTTAAATTGGAACAAAAAAGAGTTATTAGTTTGATATTACCATCGGAAACACTTCTCTAGTGCTTTATCTGGCCTATCTTTCCATTATTTAGAGGATTACTTACATAAAAGAGAACACATTGGTCTATTAACAAAACAGGTTTTTTCCTTTACAAACACTACTGTTTTATCTATTTGCATTTTAAATATACAGGTCTGGCTGACCTCGGAGCAATGTGGCCAAATAGAGAGGAGAGACTTAGTTATCATGGACAAAATAACTCAGTTACAAGTGCGGGACTACAAGTAAAAGAAAGCATCAGATTGTCACACTGGGTGAAGAAATGAAAGATTGGCAGAAAGCCTTGAGGAAGCTCATGTTCTTATTACAACAAATAGTTGGTTCTGATGTTATTATTGTATTGTATGTCATCAGAAACCCTCAGTGCTTGGAGAGAATGCTAAATAACTTTCAAAATAAACAGCAATTGAGGTATAAGAAACTACAGGAACAAACTGTATTTGAAATGTAGGTACTTCTGAGCAAGAGTTACAAAAAAGAACTAATTCCATAAGGTACCATACCTACCTGGTGTTCCCCTCTATTTTTATGTTTTAGTGGTTTTACAGCTAGTTTTTAATTCTTCCTTTCCCTTAGTTTTGAGCAATCCACAGAAACCGGGGGAAAATAAAATCTTGACAAAGAAAAAATTTCTCAAAAATTTTCGAAGTTTTTCTGGACGTGTTCATTTCAACTGATTTTGATAAGTGCTTATGGCAGCCTAGCTGAACAGACATTTCCTAAAGTTTTGGCAGGACTGAGGTCTTTGGTTTTTCCTTTTCAATGAACTTAGTATGATCAGCTGCAGAATCATGTTAGTGTGATCACAACAATCACACCAGTAAGATCTTCCAGTATGGCTTTTCTTGAGTTGGAGGAGGAGAGCTGTGTCTCTTTTTGACTTAATATTATGCCGCACTAAAGAGAAACATGCTGAGGATTATTTGTGTTTTTAAGCAAAAGACATAGGCATTTAGATTTACAAATAATAGAACATTCAAGATTGAATTATTTTCCTATAATTTAATTTTTAAATAAAACATTTTTATAAAAGAATTATTTACACAATATTAGGACCTGTTGTAAGGACAGAGGAGGATGTGAGATTAGCTCTTGGAGCAACATGATAGATGTCTTTTTAATAAACATCTTGGTTTTGAGTGGAGTATTTTGATTGTTTTACGTGTTGTATGAGAGCTTTTATTCATCAAAGCACCTAAGCGTGCACTTGAGGCTACTTTGTAATTTCTCATTTCTAATGATTTAAATAATTTAAATTATTTTGCTGCAATAAAAGTAGCATGTAATAAATCCTCCTTTTGTTTGCTGATCAGGGCAGTGCTGGTGGTGGAGGGGATGAGGAGAGACAAACATTTTCCTAGGCAGCTATACCCTTGACTCCCCCAAAAGCATTGCCATTGTGGACAAATCCTCAGTGATGAGAAGAATTTTCTAGAGCTTGTTGACTTCCTCAGGGAGACTTTTAGCAACAGCAGATTTGGGCATTGGGTTCTTACCATGTCAACTTGCAGTTCTTCTCAGCTGTTTGTATCATCTTTTGACGTGAAATCATAAACTTTTTTACAGTTCATATCAAATGTTAGAAGTTAATTTAGAGGCAATATTTAACTTTAGGCTGAGGGTGAAAATCCTTTTTCTCCAGAAGACTCAAATTTACCAGCTTTCACACCCACAAATCATTTATTTAACATGTTCTGTCCCAGTGCTTGTGTCATGTACAGATTTGATCCTACCAACACTTTAATAAAAGAAGGCTGGACCCCAAGTCCTTTTAAATTCTGCTGAAACTGAGTTCTTGGCATGAAGATTTTTTTTTTAATCTAGGGCTTCTAGTCTATGAGCTAGAGATGTATGTAAGTGGGGCATGGATCAGACACTCTTTCCCATAGCTTGTGACCCTGTCATCCTGAATCATCCCTTGTACCGCTGATGCATTTGAAGAGCACAGGGTCACTGGTAATTAAGACAGCTTTATAAAAGTGCTAGCAGTTGCAGCTGTAGGGTGAAGAGTACCTGGAGTGCAGAATTTGTTAACCACATCAAATTCCCTTCGTAAAGGAAACCCTAACATTTGCACGTACACTGCTATCTCATGGGCTCAAAAGTTATACAGGGTTGCATTAGGTCACTATTTGGATGGATGATCTCCATCAAAAATGGCAGGTACTGCAGGAAGCCTTGCTGAAGCCATGGTGGCCAGGACTTCCTCTCAGAGGCATTACTAAGCAGTGCTCCACATACCTCAGGACCGTTTGGTTTGATGGTGAGGATGTATTTTAAGCAGGCATCTCTCAGTTGAAGCATTTAACACTGACATATAAGGCACAGATCAAGAGCAACAGCCTGCAAAATCCTTTTTGATCTGTATGAGAATGACAGGCACTGCGTGATAGCTGCAGTCCAGGTGGGAAAGATCAACACTGCTCTCTGAGCTAACCAAAAAGGTGTAAGGGTCTGGAGGGGAGAATTATCTACATGTTACAGAGACACTGAATAGGGAAAGAAGCCAGTTTAAAATGGCATCTGAAGCGCATAAAATAAATTCTGGGGCTTGTCCTGCATGCCTTCAAATGTGTTCTGACTGACTGCTCAGTGTTTATCCTGCCTGCTTCCTTAACCCAGAAATCCTGGAAGAAAAGGTGGGAGAAGTACACCATCATCTGGCACATGTAGGTTGATATGCCAGCCTTGTTGTCTGCATCACAGCTTCTGCACAGTACATTGCAGTGACTCATGTACAGTAAGACTAAAAGCAGGAGAGTGACACAATATGGCACAAAATTGTATTTGCACCCACATTTACAATCCAGCTGGTGTCAGGACATCTTCACTTAGAAATGAATATCATGGCACAAGGCACAAGGCAAAGAAAAAGAATGAAAGTAATAAAAATTATTTTTCTATCAAGGGCATAATTGCAAAGTGTGGCTGCATCTCCCACTTGTTTGTCTAAACAGCCTTGGACTAGACATGCCACTGTTAAGACTGACAGATGGATGTAGAAACCAGCTGGAGAGTCTCTCTTAGATAGCAGTCATGACCAAAGTATGTACCTGGACAAAGTTTTCATGGGATGAGTGTCATGTTCATTCACTGGACCAGCTGTTATAGCAGAGGTAGGTATTAGGTAGCTGGAGTGAAGCATTAGGTCCTGCTGCCTTTGAGCCAGGCAAAGAAAGTTCCATTTCTGGAACAACCATCAAGCAAAACCATCAAGCAGTTGATTGGCAGATACACTTGCATCGGGCACCATTCCCTAAATGTTCACTGTACGGCTGCACACACAAAAGTTTAACAGAGACACCACGTCCTCCCGGACTGCACTGTAGAAAGAAATGCCACAAAGCTGAGTTTCAACAAGACCATTAAAACACTGGTGTGAGAGCAGCAACATCAGAGTGTTCACTGGGCAAACATAAATCTTGTTATCATGAGTATTACTGTGCAATTAAACATGAGATTGAACATATGTGTAGGGGAGAAGTGGGTCAGTCTTCCTAGGTTCATGCCCATTGCTCTAACCACTTGATTATACCGAGTTTACATTACTGTATCAGCAATTAAAATCATGGGAGATTTTCCACTGATTCTCCTGACCTTTGTATCACACCATTAAAGTATGGGTCACATAGTCAGTGACTTCTCTCAGCTTCATGTCATAGGTACATTCTTGCTCAATTACTTTATCCTGTGTAATGGAGGACTTACCCTATCCTACTTTTTCTCTGTAATGGAGATAGCAATTAAAGAAATAATCTGCATGTGTGACTGAACATCTGACCCTCTTTTTCTTTGTGTTACACTAGAAGTAAAAGTGATAGCAACCAGATTAATTTCCCTCCTCATTCCTCCCTGTAGGCTGGGGTCCAGAGGCCCGTAGAAAGTCTTCCCTGAACTGCATCAGGCAAGCCTAGCGTAAATACTTTTTCGTTCTGGAAATTACAAATTTGAAAGTTTACAAATACTTCCCTACATCAATACAACTATTTTGGCCCTGCACATGAGTGTAATCTACAGTGGCTCCTACAAGGCAATGTAGTTGGTGTTTGTAGGCTGGCACTGCAGCAGTGACATGTAGAGCTCTGCAGGCACGGTCAGGTGCTGCAGCAATGCCTTTGGAGCACAGCCACGGCAGGGCAATCTCCACAGGAAGGCACTGTTTGCCCTCATGTCCCCTTGGCCAGGCTGTGGGGGTTTTCCTACCCTCCTCTTCTGGCTTTGTCACCCCAGAAGAATATTGATGGATTCTTTGAGTTGCTGTTTGTGCCGGGGTGCCAGAGTCACTGGGATAATTACTTCTCAGCGCAGTTTACCGCAGTGAACGTTGTCAGAACAGCGATACATATTTGTTGGTGTAGCCAACTGGCATCCAGCTTAAGGATCTTTCCCTCTGACTATTTAAATTAGAGTCTGCATTGTCTTGTGTGATAATGCTCATAGAGCAATAAGGCAGCGTGCTTTCTATGAAATGTCTTGTAGCCGGTGATCTTTTAAGCCTTTCTTGGCTTGTCTTCTCATCTGAACATCTGTGCTCTGTCCCTCTTCCTGTGTAGTGTTCACTGCTATTGGACATTCTGCTTGAGGCAAGATCAAGTCTAGTGTTCTGCGTTTCCCATCCTAATTGTGGTATTGTGCTGTTGCTGCATATGCTATTAATCAGCTTTTGCAATCCTTCCTGGAATGTGTATATAAAATTTGTGAAATATTCTTGGATCCTCTGGAATGATAGCAGAAAAAAGATACTAGAAAGGAAAGGAATTTTTAAGTCAGTAAAATACCTTTTCATTTTTCTACATTTTTCTTTAACGTAGCATTCCCTACATTAGGTATTATTTCAGGTCAATTATTATCTAGGCAGTTTCTAAATCTGTGGTGTCTGGCACCTGGGAGTGAGCCCTCAAAACCCAAGAAAAACATCCTCTGCTCTCTCCCTTCACCCCCAAATTCTTAACTTTCCATTAGGGTTTCTTAAAGTCAAGGAGAACTCTGAAGTGGTCGGTGAATAATATCTAGGGCAACACTTGCCTAGAATGAGCCAAAAGATTTTTAATTTTGTAATTACTTATTTAACATAATTTTCTATTTGTTTTCATTTTACCCTTCTCATTGTCCTAGTGGACTAGCACGCCTAAGACAGCAAAGAAGAATATTGTTTTATATTTGCATATAGAATTTAATATATCTCAACATTGCATTTCATGCAACCAGAAAAATAAAAGTAAATGTAATTGCTTTGTTTTGTGCCAGAAAACAGTGGTCTTGCAACCTGTGTGGCATTCAGCAGCGCTGTGTGCTGCAGGGTGGGCAGCAGTGTAGAGGTGTCTGTATTTTTTGCTTCTAACAAAGTCACACTTGATCTTTGACCTCACGTCTCACTCTTGGTCCCAAGTGTGGGGTCATCTCACAGCAACCACCTGCCCTGCAATGTTTCTTCCACAACATATCAATTGCTCTGGCAAAGCAATTGCATGCATTTAAAAGATTTGCAGGCATATTGTTCCCATATGCGAGTTCTGCAATGAGATATTCAGTTGTCACTCCCGGGGAACATGGTGCCCCTTTAACCTCCACCCCAAGGCTTGTAAGGCTGAGTCTGGTGCTGAAAATTTTCCCCTCACACTGCAGGTAGTGCCAAGTGCTGTGTCTTACACAGACTTTTTCTGAAGCCTGTGGCTTGTGTCTCCAGTCCTGGCAACATTGCCCACCATGCTTTTGTGGTCACTGCTGATATCCTTAAAATAAATGTAATTGAAGAATAATATCCAGCCTTTGGCATTGCAGTGAATGAAGTAAAGGAGAATGATCCCCACACTGCCTTCCTAAAGCGAGAAATTCAGCAACAGAGGGAACGAAACGTTGCTGATCTGCTACAAATGTGACCACAACAATCTAGCTGTGTATTCACAGAGAGAAAGTTATTAGTGTTGGAAAGTGAAATGCTGTGTAAGGGGAAAGCTACTGGGGCCTTAACTGTTTTTGCCTCCTGCTTTGGCTGGCACAGATGTTAGTCACATCACATAATGCACTACCTGAAGGCACTCAGCTACTACGGTGACAAGGGCAGTATAGGAACCTATATAGAATAGGAAAACTGTAAGCCATGGTGTCCTGTGAGGATGAATTCAGGGAAGAGCATGCCTAAGGGCTATATAAGGTAGTGGGTGGTTTTACTAGCCCAGGAAATGGAAACAAAGCTCCAAGCTTCGGTCCTTTAAGGGCTTTTTGTATTTGCCATTCTTTTTTTATTATCACTGAACAATCAGGAAAGCAGAAAGTAAATCGGTTTGAAAATTTTCGAAGGGCTTTCCACACAAGTCCGGAGGAGGAAGGGGACACCATTTCCCCAGGTGTCTTCTAGCATTGCTCTCCTGTGTTTCCCTTCTGCCTTGAGCAGACCTGTGGGGACTTAGGACATATTAAGCTGCTGTAGACTGTGCTGTCTCTACCTTCCACAAATCAGTTGTCAAAGAAAAGAAAAAATATTATATTAGCCTACTTATGTAATGATAGCCTGTTTAAAGACTAATTTTCTTCTTCCTCGCTCTCCAGAAACACTTGTGCTCTCCTCTCCAGTGAATCTTCAGAGCCAAAGAGGTCCAAATAGGTGCTTTATCTCAGCAGGGTGGAGGAGGTGCGGTGGCGAAGCGCAGCGGCAGTGATTGCTCCGTGAGCTGGGTCAGGTTCCAGGTGCCTAATGAGAGCGATGGGAGGCACTAAGTGCAGAGCTGGCCTCAAAATGTGGCTACTACACTTTGGACATTAAGCACACGCAACTCCTGAAATCAATGGGAGGTAAAGGCCTCTCAGCACTGGAAGTAGGAATGTGATTCATCTCTGAAATCTAACTTTACAGAGCGGTCACAGAGTTTCTACCTCTGAACTTGAATCACTATGTCTTAGCTGCATTTAAGGCTGATGGAAAGAAATAAGCACAGCTAATTCTGGTCACCAGGTAGTTCTAGGTGGCTGTAGGTAATTGAAGGCAATTAAGCTGATATGAAATGAATTCTGCTCCTGCTGCCTAAAATCAAGGACTTGCTTATGCGGAGCAACCACAATAATAGGAAACTTTTGAAGCTAATTAATGTATCCAGTGAAATATCTCATCAGAATGGCAGGGCCAAGGACAGGATCATGGAATCTGAACTCCCATTACCTTACAGTCATCAGGCACATCTGCAATGTAAATGTTAGACTGAAGATACATAAAAAATGGCTACTTTTAAACAGACAGATAGTAATTTTGCTCTATGATAGACATATTATTAATACAGTCTTTTTTTGGAGCTTGAACCACTAGATTTTTCAAAATCTAGTCATTATAATTTCAAGCAAAATCTGCAGAAATGAGTTATATACTGAATATCTTTCACTTTATATAAGTTAAATGGGAATTATGGGCAAGATATAATGGTCAATTATGTTTTCTAGCTATATTGCACAGTACTGCAAGAATTGTATAAGAATAATATAGGTGATAATTTGTAACTATTTCAACCATTTTTAGGTTGAAAAATACATAGCAAGTGCTTAACTTACTTATTGTGACTGTAAAAGAAGAATGTGATAACATTTGTGATAGTCCTGCACTGTGGAACTTGAGAGATGTTTCAAGTTCATAAATATGTTAAATGCTTCTTTCTTTGCCATTGTACCAAGTAACAAGCATGAAAATACACCACGTTGGATCTTCAATGGCTGACATTCATTCAGCCAAGTCTACTGCTTGCTCAATAAATTATGTATGTACATTAAAATATAATTTGTTGGTTCCCCACAAAATGTATCCACTCTGCAGTGCACGTGATACTGAAAAAAATGCAATTATATTTAAATATGTTTCTGTTTTACCTGAGTACCTGTCTCAATGGCCTCATCCTCACTAAATGAAATTTGGTTTCAATGGATTTGGGAGAACCTGGTCCCCAAGACTTCGGCACCGTAGGGTAGTCGATTTTATTTACTGTTCTGGGCTGGCAGTTGCACCTTTTGGGGATGAATATTAATTCTCATCTTAGCATAATCATTTTAGAATATTCCCTTTGTTCCATTGCCCAGATGTGTCTCATGTCATCAGCAGATGAGCTGAACAGCAGTGGTTTGACATGCTCGGCGGCTGATTAGGCACACCGGTTGGAGGAGGCTGTGATGAAGGAATTCGTGTGGATGCAGAGGAGCTGTTTCTTACTTGTGCCGGGGTGTTAAGCAGTGGTAATGAAGGGCTGGTAAACAAGATGCTTTTGGGAGTGCCTGGGTCTGTAGGGCTGCACTCCCATTGTCAAGGATGGAATATGCTTTGGGGAAAACCCCATATACGTGCCAGAATAGCACCCTGCCTCAAAAAAGGAGCCTTTACCTATGGAGGTATGCCCTTCAACTTGAAAATACTTTTGCACTGGGGAGAAAAAGGTGGGAAATTTCTTCTAATTATGATTAGGATGAGTTAGACACAATTTCCCTGACAGCAGTTGCACTGTACCTACTGTCTGACTATGTGAGAGGAGAAAAAACCTCCAGCTGGTGTTTTCTTGATCAAGTTCTTTCAAGTGGAGAGAAGGAAAAAAGCTGTAGGTTCAGCAGATGGTTTAAAATGGCCAGTGGCATCCCACAGCCTGTGCCTCTGGTACCTGGAATTGAGTCCTCTGACCACTGACACTGTTCTGCCTTAATAAGAGAACAGCCATGAAAGAGAACAAAACTTGTTCATGAAGCTGTGTCTGAAATGGATGATTAGGCATGAGACAGTTATGATCATTTGTCCTAGGCGCCACGTTGATCACTTTATAGTCTCAAATTGTCTTAATGTATTTATGTTTTCTGTATTCCCACCAAGAGGCTTTTCCTTTCATTCCTCCTGCTGTAATGAACATCACATAGCAGCGACCGGGCAAAGAACCATTATTTTTAGTTGGTGGCCTGAGTCTTCTGCAGCAACCTCTGACATAAGTGAGCCCAATTTTGTGACCATAATTACACATGGGCCCAACTGTTTGAACTTGCAATTGCACCCATTTAGAAGCTTTGCAATTGGGCAGTTAGTCTTCTAAATGGGGACAATTGCAAGCTACAAATAACTAGTCCAGCATGTAATTACTGGTGTAAAATGATTCCTGCAACACTGGAGGTCAGGTAAAAGTCCAGCTAAAAACAAAACAAAACACAGTCTATTTGGGCAGCACAGAGGAGGCATGAACTTTCCTGGTCAATAAATCTGCCAGTGAACTACAAATGGTTGCAAAAATTGAAAGTCACATGTGCTTGTGAGGAGAGAAAAAGATTGCCTGGGGCACTGCTGTGTAGCAGCAGTGCAGCAGGCTCAGGCTCTCACAGCAGACAGGTAGATGAGCTGACTGGAAGCCATCCAAAACACACTTACTGGTATTTCAGTCACTGGAATGATGCTCAAAGAGCAGTTCCAAAAAGGTCGTGTTCCAGACAACAACACACTAGCTACATATACAACAAATAGATTTGGTTTATGTTCAACAAAAGAAACTTTTATGTTACAGGCATATTTAGTACTTAAACAGTTTTTATACTTCAAAGGAGAAGTAGCACCACCCCTTTCAAAACCTTGCCTTCAGGTTTTCACCATTTTTCTGAAGACAAATGAAGGCTATTAAAAAATTAATGCCTACTTTTTGAGTCTTATCAAAATTCTTGATTGCAAACCCAAATAACATCTCTGAGCTACATATAAATACATGTACGTATTTGGGCACAGGGTTATAATTGTTAACTTTTCCCTTTCATATTTTTTTCCCATAACCAACTCACAAGAAAGCGTTAGTCAAGAAGAATGATTGCTTTCAGGAGTGACAGAATTTAAGTGTGAATTTAGTTTAAAGCACATTCTGCTGCAAATCAAAGGAAGAGCTCTTTCTTTTTAAATTATTTAATTTCAAAATATAAAGCTTTCAAAGCAAGCTGAGTAGATGGAACAACACAACTCTCTCAGATATCTGTTTGCATTTTTTGCTTTGATTGTATTCACACTCTTAAATATTTGCTTCCCATAAATATTCTTTTAGGCAGATGAGCTTTCTGGTAGGGACGGTTATGGAAAGAGGGTATTTCAAACACCTTTGAATATATATATAAGGAATAAATTTAAATTTGCAAATATGGTACTGCAACCTGGTTCAGAGAGCTTTGCAAATTTTATCAAAAAGTACGAACATACTTGATGGACTTTTAAAAAAAAAAAAAAAAATCAACAATTTCCTGTCAGATAAAGGACAGAGCAGTGAGAGGTGATTGTAATTATTCCCTAAAAAGCTCCTAATAACAAATGAATTGCAGGGAATCTAGAGCTACTTCTGTGAACTATTCATATAGAGAAAAAAACTTCTTTGTTATATAAATTACTTTATCATTTATGCTAAAACTGATATTGCAACTGCCAAAGAATCCTGCCTGACACACTAAGTTTTTTTCCTTGTTTTTCAATGAAATTAAATCTTTTCTGAGCAGAAGGCTAGTTGAAACCTGAGGCTAATGTCAATCCTGTATACAATGAGGAAAAAGATGCACCTTTGTATTATCTCTGAGGACAGGAGAATTTGGATAATTTCGAAAAAGATTTTGATCCACTGCTGTGAAGAAACGAGGGGACTGGGAATTGCTCTCACATAAACTGGAGTTTATCCATGAATTCTCTACCAGCTATTGGGTTTTCTACCTATATAATTGCTGAGGTATTTATGTGTCTTTGGCTTTATGCACGTAAGTTTCCCCATCAAAATCAGTTCTTACAATTAAGCACATGATTGAACATTTTGTCTGATCAGTCTAGCATACATTCCTGGGAGGACAAAGTCCCTCTGAAAACTGAATCCCACCGGGATGACGTTATATTGTTTGTATATACTTGGTTGTGTTAGTGACTATGGCAGTACTAATTCTGATATAAAAGAACATGTACATATTTGCATACATGAAAATCCACACATATATAGATGCACGTTACATGCATACCTATGTATTTGATTTATATATATTATACTTATTGGATTTTATATTTTGACCTCCTTGGGCTGCAGGAAGGGGAAGGCACCTCCAGTGAGCCTCACTGTCTCTCCTTGCTCCATAGTGTGTGGGTCTAGGGCACCACTGCAGCCATGGGGAGATGCTTCTGACTGGAACATTGTCTTTCTGGCTTGTGAAATTGTTAATTTTTACTTTTGGCTGTCATGCACTTCAGATTTGTCTGCTTGGGAATACCTAGGGGATGCTTGTTTGCTTGCAATGCATTGAGGTTTAATTAAGCTGATTTCAATTGGATTGTTTTGTGTGCTTTATGGCAAGCATGGAATAAGCAAGGCGTTTATTTTATTTATTTTTAAGGAAAGGACTAAAAGGAAATGGTACAATGTAGAAGCATTATAGACAAGTATCCTCTGGGGCAATTGTTTATTGACCCACTTTTTAGCAAAACACCATATACATTATCATGCTACATCACAAGTATGATTCTGCCCTGTCAAACTGAAGAGGATTTTTGCCAGCATTTTAAATGAGAGAAACATTCAACTCTAAAACAGCATTCCTCACATCCTGATGAGTGTGAGATAGTTACCATTTGTACAGTGCATAGTAAAATAGCGAGTTCTTACTCCTTAAATATATTCTTTCATGAGCAATTTTAAACATAGTTTCCCTTTCCTCTTTCTTTTCAAGCTGTTATGGAAGTTTGCCTCAATAATGTGCAGTCTGCTTTTCTTAAGTAAACATTTTCCAAATAGTATTCATTAATGGCTATAAAGCAAATCCCAGTGCAAGCTGATCTTTTATGTTCCCCCTCCCTTATGTCCACATTTCTGAGAACATTGATGCTGGAACCAATACAAACCATTCCAGCTGTCTCCAAAATTAGTACTGAGAAAAATAAACTGTTCTTCAAAGTAATCATTTTATATAACTAAATAAATAAATATTGTCAACACTGGGTCAAAAATACAAACAAAATTACATCAAATTCACTTCATAAGATGGATTGTATGAATGCATTTCAGTTCCTCTCTCATCATTCTCCTTTATATTTTTAGACAGTCTTTATGTGAATACAATGACTCCAATATCAAACATTTTAAATGATGCTTGAAATATCAGTCACTTGGCTTTGATGTCACACACAATTAAATTCAACCCATCTTCTCTCAGTTAATAACAGCAATCTCACCAAGTCTAGTGCCTAATTAATACAAGCTATTTGTCACATAGAGGTGACACATGTATATCAGAAAGCTTGAAATATTGTTTTGTGCTGCAGTAGCACTACCCAGCCCTGCAATATAGAAACTGTCTTATGTGTGATTGTCTTTAAAGATTTCAAAAGGCCTCAGAGTTTGGTGTGCTCAAGCTGGGACTCGACAGTGCATAGAAGGCACTACTGATGTGTTGGCTCCCTTTAGGCTGCTAAACAGTGAGGTATTTAGAAAGAAATGCTGCTGGAATTGAAAGGATCATACCTGATCATTCATTTAGGTGATCGGCAGAGCTACAGATACACAGTGCCAGTGGTAATTTGCTTAACCTGCAGTTTTTAAGCTATGTGATAGAATACACAATCATGCATTTTCTTATTGTTGCATAAGCATTTCTTCATATTTATGCTCAGCATTTTTTAACAGAGTGTTTCAGCCAGGGTTGCTGTTGCCAAATAAATGAGCTTGTCTGCCTCGTGTTAATTATCATTGTGTAATAAATAACTGTATAATAAGGTGGGCCTGATTCTGCCTTCTTAATTCAGGCACGGATTCTGTCTGCCTCACTGAGTGTTTTGCCTATATTAAGGCAGCAGACTTGGGACCAAAAATTGCATACATTGTTAGTAGCAGTAAATTAAGGATAATTTGTTATTGAACTCTTCTTGTGAATAAAGCACAACAGAGAAACCCGAAAAGTAAGAGAAGGAAGGAAACCTTAGTTATCTGTGGATTAGTAACCATAGTAATACCTATGGATTTTCAGTGCATTATATTTTGCAGCAAGTGTGAAAGGTTTTTCCTGGATTTTTTGATTATGTATTTTTGCTTCTTTTATGTATTAGCAGTAGGGTGTTTGTAATGACAAAAAACTTTGTAGCACTTTGGGGCTCGCTTCCACCCAGAACTGAGCATAGGAAGGTCTACTCCAGCCGCTCTTATCTTGACTGTGAGAAGGAATCCCACCACAAGTCAGGGGACAGCTGATGCAAAATTCAAACTGGTGCAGTCTCTGGAGTCTTGTCTTTGTTCACAGCCAGTGTTGCTGGTGGGCACAGTGATGTTCTAACTTCATGTGCACTTTTTTCTCTGAGTTGCCTATTGAGTGGTGTTTCATAAATATAAGCCACTAAATCTTCTGGCAGAGATAGGCACAGGTACAGAGATGGATCAAAGATTTTCTCCCCTCCAATACACCCTTTGCTACCCCTCTGTTAAATACCCTCAAGAGTATGAAGCACATGGAAAACTAATCTCAAGGTCTGGCCATTGCAACACTGGGATAAACTCTCTACCTTTCTTCATGGTATTTTAGGGAACTTAATCATGTACATTCATGGTCAGTAAGGAACAGGAATGAGAGAGGCCTTCTTAGCAGAAACAAATGGAATTTTCCATTGCTGCTTAAGAAAATATGAGAAGTTATTCTCACATCTTGTCAGACATATGCATGTTCACTTTTAAGCCCATAAAAACATGAGTCTAGATCAAGGTGGAACTGAACAATAAGTCAGACCTACATGCAGAAGAGTGGAGTGCCTCAATCTCTCTGACTTGAGCAGAAAGGAGCTGTTTGAGCTCAGTGACCATTTAACAAGTTAGTCTGTAATAGATTTGTGGTAAGAGGTATTTTTTCTCAGCTGTGGTATCTGCAAACACATAAAAGTCGCAGTTACTGGAAGAAAAAATTTAGTTGAAAACAATTACTATGAAGAGAATTTAAGAGTTGTGGTGGATAAATACTTGAATGTGAGCTCTGAAGGTATGTGCTGGTTAGAAAGATTAATGTGCTAGTAGATGGTGTTAGTAGTAGCAGCAAGTAGATCTCTGTATGCCAGATACATCATAAAGAGCCACGAGGAGTTTACAAGCAAGGCTGAAATTGAGCAGCAAGTGGGGCATAGAAGCACAGTGTGTTCTGTGAGATGGAGTGGTTGGAAATACGAAATATGACAGTTTAAGATTAGAAATCAGATGCTTCTGTTTGACAATGAAATTATTCACCACTTAAACAGAGTATTCAGAGTTACAACAAATGCTTTACTACTTGGAATTTCTACATTGAGTCTGGAAGAATTTCCAAAGAGTAGATTTTTTTTGTCTTTAGTGATGCAGCCTTTGTGTAGTAATTGCTAAATGAAAATTTATTCCAATGCTTTGGAGGTCAGGTTAAAAGATCATACCAGGCCTTTCCATGCTAAAAATCTTTGAAGGGTTAGTTGCTGAAAGGTAAAGGTCTCCTTTGCATCTCTCGTTTTTCTAGTAGCAAATCAACAGATCATCTTCCTCCCCTAGACACACCTAAACATATTGTTCTTTTACTGCTGGTAACAGTCCAGTCTCAGAGTTAGAAATCTCTCAAAGTTGAAAGGAAAGGAAAAAACCTATTGAATAATTAACTGATATATTATTAGAAGTAGAAATGTTTTGGGGATATTGAAAATATTTTTGTATGTGGTGTAGGATGTGGGAATATTGCAAAGCACATTAACTCTGGAAGTGAAATGGCAGGCTGCACAGACCAAAACTGGTATGTGGTGTAGGGACAATGTCACCAATACATCATATATCTCACAGTGCTACAATTCTCACTTGAAACCATAGAACTAGTTTCCATGTGACTGTCTTCTTGTGAACTGTAGCAAGGGTGGTATTTTTATTTATTTATTTTGGGTTTTTTTGTGTGCTAACTTCCATCAAACTATGCTTCAGTTACCTAATAGACAAAATGCATCCTCCCTGATGGTCTGTCAGCCACTTCCTGCTCCCAAGCTTCCAGGGGCTGAAGTGCTGGAGGCGAGCCACCCTGGCAGGTGTCCAGGCTCCTGGCCGGCCAGCTGGCTGCTGCTGCCCCGCCGCTGCCGCTGCGCTCTGCCTGCAGGAGCGCCGTGCTCGCACAAAGGCTCCAAAGAATCTTGGAGGGACCATTTGGATTGCCAGAACAGCGCAATAAGGCGCTAACTGAGGGACAAGGCAAGCGCTGGTTCATGCCATATGCATTTATGGAGAGCTGCGTGTTTTCTGTCCCCGCAACTGGGTGACTTGGGAGCGATTCATGTTTTATTTGTACAAGGTGCTAAGTGTGCCCGGTGCTGTGCAGATGATCGTGCTGGATGTTGTTCTTTTGCCATATTGATTTAGAGCTAACCCCTACTTTTTTCCCTGCAAAGCCTAAACAAAAGAGAGGATGTGTTTCCTTGGATCTTCAGACGTGGCAGCTGGGAGTATCTAGCCTGGCACACCCTCTCGTGTGATGGAAGGAGCAAGGACAGATCAGGCCTCCCTTTCTCACCGTGCATTCACGACTGGGCTGAGGGAAGCTGAGAGGGTCAGCTCCCACTGCTTTCCCCTGCCGCAGCCTGACAGCCTGCTGGGGGCTGTGGGAATGTGCCTAAATGCTGCAGTGCAGATGTCCAGCCTTGCCAGGTTCCTCTTGTCCTTCTAAACTGGCATGCAATTTGCTGGCATCAGTCAGGGAAAAAATCCCTGTGAGAGGGTCAGAATCCAGCTTCCTGACATTTTGCTGTTTTTTTCTCTGTGCAGTCCCTGTGTGCCATTCCTGAGCCTCGGGATGACAGAACACTATTCTGTTGCTGTTGGGGTGAGTTTGATTTCAACTGGAAGTGTTGATGAGGTGTTTCATGTGGCGCTCAGGCCTGCAGCTCTTCAAGGGGACATAGTGTGACCTGTTTACTGTGTTCTGGCCTGCATTTATAAAGCGTGTGAGAACTTCTACCCAAATCTCCCCAAACAGGTCTTGTTTTGATCTTTTCACAGGTATAAATGTGCTTTGTTACCCAGAGTTGTTAATAAGCCATGCATCCCCAGAGCAAATGCAGCAGGACTAAGAAAAGTGTGTGGAGCTGCCTCCTTCCGCAATCTGACCTTCTAAATTAATCCCTGGTATTTATCTGCTCTGACCTCTGTGCAGTAGATTTGGGTAGCGCTCAGGGCTAATGACATATACCTAAAAATCACTAGACTCAGAGAGAGCAGAGGTAATGAAATATCTTGAAAATAGGCTGGCCATGCAAACTGGCTGTGAGCAAAGACAGTGAGTCCTGCCGAGGTCATTCCAAAGGCTCAGTATTTGGCAATTATTACTACGTATGTAACACAGCTATCCCCATCACTCCCCAAAGTGAGATGAATGTGGTGAGCTCAGCTGCCGTTGTGGGCTACCAGACGTGGTTTGATTCTGTCTGGATGTGTCTGGTATGGGGGCAGAAGGGGAAGTCTTTGGGTTCAGGAGCCCATCCCACTTACAGAGAGTTATCTCACTGTTTGGAAACCAAACACATCCCTGTGCTCTGTAAGAGAGGACCATCCCCCAGGCAGCTCTTGCTGAACTTTCAAAGATGTTCCTGGCTGGCTCGTGAGGGATCTTCCATAGCTTTGTTCCCCACCCCAGTGCTGTGTCTCGGTTTCCTCTGGCTGGCGTTGGTGCTGGTGCCAGAGGTCCTCCTGTACCTTGGCTGACATGTAACTGCATGTGGAGAGCCCTGAGCTCTGGAGGGATGATGCTGGCTGTTGGCCACATGCAAACAGACTCAGCCTGGGATTTGTTGCTCCACAAACTGAGACTAAGAACCAATTTAATTTCTATGCCTTTATGAGCAACTTTAAAGGTGAAGGATATTTTCTCGCCAATGTTTCCATATATTACATTGGGAAAGTTGTCAAAATTAAGCACTCCACAGTGGGTAGATGTTTTGTTTGTAGCAAAATGGGTTTCCATAAAGTGATGAATTCATGAAATGAAGTATTGAGGATCATCACATTGTATTGCCAGAACAATAGGAGATCCATAAAATGATCTGCTCATAAATAATTTCTGATATCTGCTATGTACAACAGTACCAAGTCTTGTTTTCTATAATAAACACTATTTTCTTTTTGAGAAAAAAAAGTAAAGAGTAGGACTGTCAAAATATTAAATTACAGAAGACTTCATAATATAATTTTATTTCTTGACTTTTCTTTATTACCATTTTATCATGTTTACGTAAAATACCAAGGTATTATTTATTTTCAAATTAATATCTTGGTATTTGATAGCATTATTGTATTTTTGATTGGTTTACATTATGATGAATGCAGAATGGTTGCACAAACTTTAAAATGTGTAATACTTCATGTAAATATTTTACAGGAAAAATCTCAGTGTGATGTATCTTATTTTTGAGGTGTGTTGTTACCACAGAAAAGACATGTAAAAATAGAAGTAAATAATTCAGTGATTTTAGATTTCTTATACTACGGTACTGGAAATAATTTTGTTAAAAAAGTGATGAAATTCTTTTTGAATTGCTAAAGTAAGTGGGGGATCTTTGAAATAACATTGCAGACTTTCATTGATACATTTTTCCATCTAAATTATATTTTCTTGAAATAAATCCTTTTTTAAAGAGTACTGATTGAAATGAAAATGTTTTGGTGAAAAGAATTTGTAGTGAGGACAGATAAATGTTGCAAAAATGGTAGAGAAAGTATAATCCCAAAATATCTATCTTACTATTTAGAGGAATTGTTTAATGTTGCATCTGTGGCGATCAGTAGAATAATATTGTACCTTTGCAGGTGAATACATCATCATCTGATGATGAGCCATTTTGGAGTTATGTTGATGTGTCTGTTAGAAAAGAAAAACAAATTAAAAAGTCTCTCATTCTGTGCTCTTTAGTTATTCTTATTGTTAAATTAATAATATCAATCAAATGAAAATAACCCACTTCTAGAAATGTCCTGTTCCTGCTGAATTCAGAGGGTGTGGAATAAATGCTTTTTAGGGGGTCTTAAAATATAATGAACTGACAGCTTAAAGGATAGTTTTCTCTCCCGTTGAAGTCAAGGGGAAATAGGGAAACCTGGCCAGAACTGGAGTTTCCTGCAAGTGGAGTCAGTGTGACTCCAGCAGTGTGGCTGTATGTGAGCCTCCCCACAGCTCATTAAAGGATCAGGGCCTGGCTTAGGAAACTAAATCCTTATCTTAGCAATGTTGTGTGCAGTATTTTAAATCAGGAGGACTTTGTTTCTTGGCTGATAAAACAAAGCTTGGATCCAGCTACCTAGGGTTTGATTCTGCATTTCTTGCACATCAAGGAATTTGGCTTTACAGGGAATTTTAAGCTTTGAAAGAAATCCTGGATTAAGCTCCTGAATGATTAAAATTTAAGTGCTGTCAGATTTCTACATATAAAGTAAAAATAAAATAAAAATTAACATTTAAAAAAATAATACCCACAGTCTACAGGACCTGAGGCAGGCTTGGAACATTGTAATGGAAATTTCAGTCCCATGTGCCACAGTAACTGCAGAACAGCAACTTTTTAAAATAGCCATAATGACACTGTTGCTGGTGGTGAAGGGAAAATATCACAAACCCCTTTTTCCCCTAATATGTCAGGTAAAACTCAATAATGTACCCAAATCATATTTTGTTAATTTTATATGTGTTTGAAGGTTGCCGATGGCTACTTGAAAAGAGAGAAAAAAGTGCATTCCTTGGCATCTGATGCATTCTTAGGGCAGACACAAATTTTGGCCAAACAAAAGAAATGACAACCATTGCAGAATGGAATTGACACTCCGGTTTCCAACAGATTTTATTCATACAGTAAAATGTCTGTTTCTGAATCTTTAATTTTTAATTCTGGGTAGCATGCTATTGTTTTAAATGTGAGAGAATAATGTCTTCCTTACCCAGATTTGAGGATCTGAGGATTTGGTCTTGTTCTCTACATAGTAAGAACTGGTTTTGTGTAATTATTTTTCTCCCCTCAATAAGGCAATATAATTTACTGGACAATTTTTTTTTTTTAAACTTAATACATGAGAAAGTTGATAGGTCAAACAGTGAGTGCTTTTTTGAGGGATTGAGATAACTTTGGACGATGATCCTTACGGTAGATGCATTTAAGATAAACCATTTTTTAACATCAATTTTCATTTGTAACATACTTAACAGTATACATTCAAACCATCTAAATCAAAGCAAACATTTTAATTTTATGTCAATTGCAATTTTATGTCAAAATCACACACAAAAAAAGCAACAAGCTTTCAAAAGGGCATAAAATAGATAAAGTGATATAGACACATGATACCTTTTCATTTAGTCTTTTTAATTTGGTGGTATAAAAATTACCTACATCACTGCATTAAGTCAACCCAAACTCAAACTCTGAGTAAGCAGTAAAATTGCGTCAGGTTCACTGTAGAATAATAATAAAAAACTTGCAGTATTTGCGATGTTGAGAAGTCCTTATTGTAGGTTACAGAACAAATGAAGTATTAAGTTACCACTTCTGATTTTGATGGTAACAAAAGCAACCATTTCAGAAATACAGTGATGTTAGAGCAATCAAAGAGAATGCTTTCGTACCATAATGTTAGCATCATCTCAGCATGTGGCACCAGAAAGGTTCTTTTTCTGCAGTATACCACTAATCCTCCATTGTCTTTATTATCTTTATTTTCTGATGCTTGCCCATGCTGATCATTCATAAACTGAAGAGATGGAACACTGACGTCTTCAAATATTGATAAATTATATTAGTATTAGGATACCCTATATACTCTTTAATATCCTTTGAATTCCAGGTTGCAGTCAACCCGCAATATATATATATATATATATAGACGTATACTAATATGAAATAAATAGTTTACACTCATGTCACATAGGAAGATGCAATGATTTATAGCCCTGCAGTAACGAGAAAATGTCATTTCTGGAATACATGTTTATGGATATCTTTTTATAAAAGTTTATTTTATACATTTCCATCCCTCTTTTTGGATGTAAGAAAAATATGTGCCTGAAATATGTGTGTCCGTATTTCTTGGAGCCTGTAAAAATGAATTGCAGATATAAACTGGAATGGTTGATTGGCACGAGCCCTTACTGGGATGCAGACTTGGGATTTGTGTTGTAAATTAATTTTGGACAAGTGAGGACATAAACTCGGACTACAGCGTATCTTTGTTACTGAAAACGCTCCTGACCATTGAGTATTTTTGTTGTTTGCAGTAGCTCATGCTATAGACTTAGCTGAGAAAAATACCTGTTATGAAATGCAGGACATAACCTGTAAATAATAGCAACTAAGTCATTGGTAGTGAGTGGCTTCACAGAAGCTGAATATGAAAAACACTGTGAGTCCAGTTACGTCATCTTTACGTTGAGTGCTTTTTCATATGTGTATTTCTTTTACAGTCATTTCACATACCTCCCAAAATGACTCTTTCAAAATAATTACAAAATCATTTTCAACAGTGAATAAATGTATAAAGGTTCACCAGTGATTTTAAGGTTGAAAAAAAAGGGCCCTTTGTATTAGATAATTTCATTGCTCTGTGTTCACAAGTGATTAACTCCCCAATGAGATCTGATTGCTTTTTGTATTCAGACCAAAAAAAGACGTGTAAAATGAGCAAAATGTTGTATTTTGAGCACTGTCTATGGGGCAAGTTTAACATATGCTTTTTGGGACATCACAATGATTTGTTATTAGCCATATTTGCTGCACATGTGCAACATGATAGTCTGCCAAAATGCACACAATAGTTACACGATGGGTCACTGAAAAAATAGATTTCAAACAGAGTATCTAAATACTTAATTCGTATACAGATATGGGACCTCTTCTAAGACACTGTGGTAGATTAAGGAAATAATAATATACATTTTATTGGAAACACATGCTGCCTAGAAATCCAGTTTCTTCTTCCCTTCATGTAAATGAGAGCAAGCCTCGGACCTTGAGATGCTGGGCTAGAACCCAGTCCAATTACAAAGAAGGTAGAAACACCCTTAAAGGGAGAGAATTGCTGTCTTCTCAGGTGGAAAGAAGGTGTAGACTTATCCTACAAGATGAGTTGAGATGAATATAATGTCCATCCTCTTGTCCTTTCCCAGTGTCTGTCATTTGTTGCTGTTCAGGATGTAAATGGAAACATTTCAAATCACACTGGGCCTGCCCTCAATGTGTGACCCCATTCACATCCCATCACTGTCCTTGTGCAGTGGAACATGACTTCCATTGCTTCAGGACCTTGCATGGAAACAGGGCAGGACTGCTATCTAACTGTGGATGTTCTGTAGCTCTGTGGTCACAGCTGAAGGAAGTTCCCAGCAATCCT
>VYZR01003680.1:0-39909 GCA_013400675.1 Oxylabes madagascariensis | reverse complement strand
TTTTTTTTTTTCTTCCCTTCCAATTTGTACAGTACCTACATCTAGGAAATGATATAACCTGTGCACCAGATGTGCTGTATAAAACTTCTGCCTGCCCCCCAGCCCCAGCACGTGTGCCCCACGGGGTCTAACCCACCTCCACCCCAAATGAGGAACATATGGAGCACCATGAATGGCAGAAACAAGATTTCGCTTTGAACTACATTCCTCCTATCAAAGGGTCCTCTGTCTTGCCTTCTTCTTCTCCATTCCTCTGGGTAATCATGAGGAAAGAACTGAACATTCAGAAAAGCCTCCTGGGGACAAATTCATTGCTAGTGTAACTCTGCTGAAGTTAATGGTGTTGCACCTTGGATTAAAATGGCACCATAATATTAAAAACCAGAGACAGCATACTACCCTGTAATTACTGTCTAAGAGAGAAAAAAATAATAAAAATGATTCATTCTTATAGACCCCAAAAGGGCATAGCTGGCTCAGTCAGTTTAAAAGGTGAAAATAAAAGAAAACAGCCAGAATGTAGTGATTTTAAATTTGTATATAGGTATATAAATATGGAAAAAAGACAGTCAGATTTGAAGAACAATATGCTAGAAATGTAATTTAATGTGACGGAATTTTAAAAGACAGACAACAGAAGTAGCTCTTAGGAAGATTAAAGGCCTTCTTTCATACTGGCATAAATGAATAAATTCCTTCTAATCAAGCATTACACTGTTGTAAACTTAATGCAAGGGAATTGGGCCCCACAGCACCAAAATTGTTATTCTATAGCACAATCAAGCACCAGGAGTTGCATTTTCCCCTTTTTTAAAAAGGACAATGTTATTTTTTTATCCAGTTAACATTTAAAGGTCATTGTTATGGGAAGGAAACATTTCTTGTATTAAGTTTAGTGAAGTAGTTAGAAAGGCGCAGTCTGTTCCTTTATGGACTTCACTTTACAACACCATATGGAGGTGTGTGAAAAACCCTCTGAAGCTCAGTGATACTGTACAGTGTAACAGCAAAGGCAAAGCAGAGTCTGACAGAAGAGCTGCACGGGCTTCAGAGGCATTTGTCACCAGCAGCTGTTGAAAGGAATAAAATCCCATGATGAGAACTCATCTTCTGAGCACAGGAGGTGCTGGAGAAAGAGCACAACCCCCAATATTTCTGCAGATTGGCTAAACAGCATCTCTGCTTACCTATCTCCCAGTGCAATGAATGATCGAGCAAACACTTGGTGCTCATTATTGCTCAGATGTCCCCTGGTGGTCTTACAGCCTCTCGTGCCCACAGAAACACAGCTTTCCTTTATGTNTTGAGGTTCATCTAGGCAATAATCCTTTCCAGCCAAAGGAATAAAATCCCATGATGAGAACTCATCTTCTGAGCACAGGAGGTGCTGGAGAAAGAGCACAACCCCCAATATTTCTGCAGATTGGCTAAACAGCATCTCTGCTTACCTATCTCCCAGTGCAATGAATGATCGAGCAAACACTTGGTGCTCATTATTGCTCAGATGTCCCCTGGTGGTCTTACAGCCTCTCGTGCCCACAGAAACACAGCTTTCCTTTATGTGTAATCAATAACAAGGCTGCCACGCATGCCCTTTGTACCTGCTGGAGCCAGAACATAAAGTCTTGCTCTCCCTAGCTGTGCCAGACATCACCATTTCCTAGAATAAATTACCTGGGGAAATCAGGTTTCCTTGTACAAACAAACCAGGCTTTCAGTTACACAGTAACTGAGACATTCAAAAAAAACCAAAAAAAAACAGGGGGAGAGGGAAATTGGCTGACAGGAAACCACTGAGGAGTTTCAGCAAGCTAAGAAAAATATGAGAGTTTTGAAGACAAATTTTCACCAAAATATTTTCTGATATGTTACTTTGTTATTACAAATCCCCAGCAGGATCCATAACCATCTATGGAGGTTTCGCTGCTTATTCGTTTATAGACAAATATTCCCTCAATCAGACAGGCCTCAATTACAAGTGATGCCAGTTTCTTGGCTGATTTCTCAAAGTAGATATTAACACTAGAGGAAAAGAATTCCTCCTGTTTGAAGATACAGAAATGCCTAAGAAACAAAAAAGAAGAAGAAAAAAAATAAGTAGTTCTCCTTTTCCCTCGCTACTGAGATAGACACATGCTGACTTTTCATTAAAAATGTCACAGCTGTCAAGCTCTACTGAGACAGAGCAATGAACACAGTCTTAAAGACAACAGAAAATTGCAAAATCTTTAAGATTTTAAACAAATAAAATTTGAACTATGTTTTCCTTTTGCTCCTTGGCTAGTTACCCTGTAGAGCAGATTTACCTCTTTACCCAAGAAATGTCTGTAATAAGGGCTAGAAATTAATTTTCCAATGAAAGGTGAGTATAATGAAAACACATGAGTCCAGAAGCTGGGGACTTAGGCAAAAAACCAAATGCAAAGTCCTGTGACAGAACAGCAAGAGTTATCAAGGCTAAATAGCTTTAAAACCCCCTGTCATTTTCCATTGTTTCAAGGCAAACAAGACTTTGCTAGTTTTAGCATACACTCCTTTGTTCAGCCAGGAAGATCCATTCTACAAAAGCTTAATTAATTTCCAATAGGCTACAAGGAAAAAGACTTCGTTTAAAATTTAGAAGATAAGACTTCATCTAACAGCACATTATTTAACATAATGAAATCTACAGGAAAAAACCAAACCCTTTGAGGCTTTATCACACTGCAGTAGACTTCAGAGATGCTGATTATGAGATTGTGTTCACACAAAAACAACACATTAATTACCCAGAGAGCCTTGAAGTGAGCAGAAAGATTGCAAGAGTGGATTATCAATTTCTCTGTCTTGACAACACTTGGAGCTTGACCTTTTAAGCACTCAGGCACCTAGTCTGTAGGTATGTGCTATGTGAGGCATTTAGTGGGTGTTGAAAGTTCTACTCGGTGACAATACTCATTTCTGAGTGCCTTTATTCCTTTAAAAATCATCTGTCACTTCAGATTTTTTATATGCAGTTTGAATTTCAGAATAACATTTATAAGAAATCTTAGGATATTGCCTGGATCATGATCTCCTTCTTGATATAACCCAAAGCAGGCATAAAGACGTGACAAACAAGAACCAAAGCAAAAGTATAATGTATAATTATATATTATATATAACTGTGTGCCACTCTGGTTTAGCCATTCCCTGGTAGTGTTTTTCTATGCAAAATATGCTGATAAGAGCACCTTTCCAAAACTGTAATTTGTGAAATATACAGTTTATAAGATTACAAGGGGCCCACGCTTTCAACAGAACTTATATTTATGCCTGAATTATGTACATGCTTAACTGTATGGATGATTCGAGTCTATAATTAAAGGTTTAATATAAAGTTTGATCTTTTAATGAAAAATGTCACCCATGAAATAGCAGACTAGAGCCTCAAAAATAAAGAAGTGTGTACCTTTTATTAAGAATCATCTCCTTAACTTTATGCATTAAATCCTCTGTAGACACACCTGAAACTGCAATATCCAGTGATCAAAATAAAACATGTCTTCAGAAGAAGTAAAATCCTACTTACTTCTGCTGATTTCAAAGAGGCAGTCAGTAGGAGAGGGATTATAAGGGGAAAACTTAGGCAGAAAGATATTATTTTTCAGCCTCAATGACAATTTGTTTGGCGTAGAACAAGCTATCCAGGCTAAGGTGTTTGCATTATGCTATTTGGATTGAGGTCATCGTTTCCTATTCTGCAAGTGACAATACACACCTGCTGTAGATCACACAGGAGAGCAGATTGTAATTATTGCTGTTTATATCAAACAAAGGGCACTTACTCGTTCTAATATTTTTGGAGAGTTGGATGCTGCGATTGCTGTTGCTGGGGTATTTTGCTTCAAGCGATCTACCTGATTATCAGTCTCTAGGCTTTGCTAGTGCCTGCGAGCAATAGAATCTCCAGCATAGCTTGTAAAAAACATTGCTGTCTGAAAGGGCCCTGTATAAAAACCCCATTTCTTATACACAGCACAAGAGACCGTTTACAAATCATTGGCTTAAGTGCTGTGGAAATTAGCCAGCACTGCACAGACATCGGCGCTGTGCGAACCAGGCAAACCGGGGACCAGGGACACCGACACCATTTCTGCTGCGGGAAGGTCTGGATGGCACCAGTCCTGTAAAGGTGATGAGGCTGAAGTTCTGAAGCTCACACACAACTTCATCTGTATGAAGGGTGACAAGGCTGACTGCTATCCACAGCACGGGGTGGCAGTGTAAATGATGGAGCAGGCGCCAGCAAAGAATTATTTTGGTTTACACGGAGTTATTTCTCTGCCAAAAAGCTTCACATCATCTTACCTTCCTCACGTAGCGGTCAACACACCCCGAAGCTTTTTTATACCAGAAATACACTTAAATGGCATTACAGCCAGCCACAGACGCCATGCTGACTTCACCCTTTTCATTCGCACCTTTCGGTTAAAACCCAAACATTTCAGGTGTCGCCTGCTTAAAACCCGCGTGGCAGCGAAGGAAAGCGCCACACGAGCCTCAGCGCTTCTCCTGCCATCGCGCTTTGTGTCCAACCCTAACCTGAGGGAAAGAGCTTCCATCCCTGCCGGCCCCGCCCGTCCCCGTGTCCCTCGTTCCTCACCGGTGACCCGTGTCCCGCCTCGGTGTGTCCCCTCTCCCTNCCCGGGGATGAATGTGATATTAACAGGATAAACTGTGAGGGGAGCACCTCCAGCCGCTCCGCAGAAGCTGTCGCGGCGGCTCCCCGGGGCAGTGCTACCCCCGCCGCCCTCACCCCCATTGCCATAGACTTGAGGAGCTGAGTTCCTTGGAGACCGCCCGTAATAAAAACTAACGAGGTTAGCTCCTGGCAGAGGAAAGGAGGATGAATTATTCCTGCGTCCTGCAGGAATAACTCCTACACCTGCCTGAGGGAGCTGTGCATCACTGGCGGGGGGAGCTGCCCAGGGCCTCTGGAGGCAGCGGACACGGATGTCTGAGGCTGCTGGACAGGAGCGGAACTGGGGCCACAGCAGCTCTGCACGGCTTCCCTGAGAACGCCCCGCTTACCTGAGGCCAGGCTGGGCTGGGTCACTGAGGGTGTATATTTTGTGTACTTTAGCCCTTGGGGTCCTGCCAGCAAATCTTTGGGAGACAGCAGAAGGGCTTAGCAGAAGGGCTTCTCAAAGTCCAGAGCCAGATACTGTAAATGCTCTATATTATGTAGGGCTTGTTAAAACAGTGGGCTTAAAACCTTTTTGATTTGCTGTTAAGACCAGATTTTGCTGATGGACAGTACCAGATAACACCAACATCTGAATGGCAAATACATATATACAAAAATAAGGAAACTAAGGCCTTAAACACAAATCCCATCAGACAGGCATATTATGAGGTAATTTAGCATCCTCTTAGGTGCTGACCTTTCCCTGAACCAAGTTATTAACACATAAATTACTGTGAATAAATCTGATTATTTTGCCTGTCTTGATGGTTATGTATATCTGTAGCCTTTGCATGATATTCTACCTTAGCAAACTTTTGAAGTTGATTATAGGAATTTTTTTTCCTGTCAAAAGTCAGTATCAGGAATAGATGGGGAGCACGTTCTGAAGTACTTTTTTCTGTGAGGCATCTATGCTGTCTTTCCAAAACCCAACAGCTGTGTTAATCTCAGTGTAACTTTTCCTTGTCCTTTATTTTCACTACATGGACTTTGATAGCTGTTACGATGACACTCTTCATATGTTGCTTAAGCCACTTCTGTTGTGTTTATGTTTAAAGTTTTCAGAATGACTTCCTTGGCTGATATGCCCCCAAATTATGAAATGATGTTTGCTCATCGATTCACATCGGATGATGAAGAATACCAAGAATATCTAAAACGCCCTGCAGATCCCCCTCCTATCGTTGAAGAATGGAGAAACAGATCTGGTGGCAACCAGAGGAACAGAGATCGGTACTGGTTTTTGTTTTTAATTGTGGTAATTTCACAAATACAGTTAAATGATAATTGATTTCAGAAGACGTATAGGAGTCTGTTCTGTTCAGCGAAGTATTTTCTTGTTACTTGGTAGGTAACTGTGTTTAAGAGAAATATAGTCTCGTCTGAAAACTAATGAGTTTTTACATTTTCTCTGTATTGACTGGCAAAGGTTTTGCATTGTGTATAAAAGTACTAAATTATTTGCTTTTTCGTAAAGAATGAGCTGGAAACACTGAACCCATTGCCCTGGGGTTTGTTATTGCTTAGCCAGAAACATTTTTCCAGAGGGGAAAGATGAGATTTCTGCAAAACTAAGCAGCCTGTCTTATGTTGGATGATAACTGGCAGGAAGATGTGCAAGGGAACAAGCTACTGGTGTGATTATCTGTTACTAGCTGTCCAGAAAACATTTCATTTGTAAGCTAAGTATTTGCTGTACTTTTTAAGATTAGCCTGTATTTCTTTTATTCAGTAGAAGTGACTGTAAATCATCCAATCTATCTGGCAAGTACAGTGTTACCTGCCAAAGCATAATACTTTGAATTATTTCTTCAAAGTGTAATTGCAGTTTTTTTACTGAATTTTGGACAGATTTTTGAGTGACTGAAAAACAACAATTACAGCATGTAGTACATTTGGGAATACTATCATCAGCCTTTAATATAAAGTAGTTAAACTCAGTCCAGCAAACAATTGGGAAAGCTACTTATCTAAATATCTAAACAGGATTTGTGCCTTATCTGAAGAAAAGAAGGACAACATTGTAACTTTTTCTCACCTTAGAAGCTTGTCATTAAGCTAAACACAGAATCACAGATTAAAAAAAGGTGATTGTTTAAGATGTTCTTAAAAACTTTGTGGCTTTTTGAACTGATGAACTCTTACACCTACGCTATGGTCACAAAGTGAACTGGTTTGTCTGCACCACACCATTTGCAAACAAAAGGACTATGAGGCAGCTCAAGCATTGATAGGAATTGAGATAGGGCTGAAAAGACAAAATTTAGACTGAACAATGGCTAAGTAACACTGATAAGGTACCAGTGTCTTGAGTGTGGGTGTGGTAGCAGGATTTTAGCACTAGTATGTGTTTTAGGGAATATTCAAATTCCAGGACTCAGTGCTGTTAGGTAGCTGTAACTGTACTGAACCCTGCTTTGCCAAAGCTTTCAACCATGAAGCTGCTGGATGGAACCTGGCTTTGATGCACTACAGATGTGCCTTGTGTTTATGGTCTGTTTGAGTCTCTGTTAAAACTTCCAGCAGTTCACCTAATGGCTGGGAATACTTTGTTAGGAAACAGTGTCCAAATGTTATATTGGGCAAGAAATTCACGAGTGATCTCAGATGACTGCAGGTATGTTTTAATGAGTTTTTCATATAAATGTATAAATATTTGAGTGTATTGACAGTTTTAATGAAAACTGCCAAATATAAGTTCATTATAATTCATTATTTTAGACTTTATATAATTTATGTCAGAGTTTGATGTATCTTCTCATTGCAGGTTTCAAGATGGCAGATATTTCAGAGGGGACAGATACAACTGGCAAGGTGACTACAGAGCTAACCAGAGGCCAGACAGAGGCTGGGGTAACAACTACCAGCAGCACAGACAAGGACAGTCGTACTCATCCCACTACGGACAGTACGGCTACAACTCCTACAACCCGGGGCCTCGTTACCATCCCTACTGATGCCCTTGTAGGCTGAAAGTCCAGGGATGCTATGTAACAAATTCAGTTAGCTTTTAGTTTTCTTATTTTTTCCACCATTTATAGATAACGGAAGAATCAGTGTTACAGTCCAGTGCTGTTTTTCTGTAGTGTGAAATGAAAAAGGGAACAACTCCTTTTATGAATAATAAAAGCGTATTATATGGAGTTTGTTTAGAGTCTGTAGATTTTAGATTAAATTTTTATCTCCTTCTTTTGTCTGAATATGTATTGTGCACATTTTTTCTTCCATCACTGAGATTTCTCTGTGTTACAGTTTAGAAACCAAAACAGGTGAGGGGAGGATAGGATAGCTGTGGTTTACATGCAGCCTGTAGCAGTGGCACATTGCCTTAAGATAGCTTTTTTTGGAAATAATATACTGTGTCTTTCTGTGAAGAGAATTTCTTAGTTTGGCTTTTGACAGTGAGAAGCTCAGTTTGGTTTGAATTTCAGATGCCTTAAAACTGAGAAGAGAGATCCTATTACTGAAATATTTTATGGGGTTGGCGTAGTGTCTGTTGACTCAATGGCTTCAATGTTTGCAGTATTCCTCTTAAAACGTGATCTAAAAGTTAGATTTTAAAAAAAGTAGTTAAATATGTATCTTCTTGTAGGAGTCCGGTGATGTAGCAGTTTTACCTGAGAAGTAATATCAAACTTAGATTAATCTGTGTCATCTTCAAATAAATTCGGTGTGTGCATAATAAATTTTGGAATTCCCATTTCAGTGAAGCTGTAAAACTTCGATGCTATTGTAGTTTGTATGAAATACTTTGTGCATGTTATAGAAAAAAAGAACTATGATCAATATTGGTCTGTACTTTTTTCTGTATGGGAAAATAGCATCAACAGTGCAGAGTGTTACTCAGTTGTTGGAATTTAAGATTTATGGGGTTTTTTAAGTATTCACACAATAAAAGTACAGTTCACATTAAGGATGTTTCTGAGTATTTCTGAAACCTACTTTTGAGGCATTGAGGATTGCAACATTGTCTCCTCAGCCCACAGCTGAACAAGGAGCTGCACTGACAGACGAGTGCTAATACTGGACAGCTGTGGGCTTAAGCTGGAAGAATGGCCTACTCAGCTGCAATCAGAAGGATGAGACATATTGTGATTAATTAGAAGTCTGGAGCATTAATCCACTATCCATATTCTGCTCTAATAGGGTCAGAGTTCCCTGTTTCCCCATTTACGTGATCAGCCAATTTGCATCAAGGGAGCAGTGCGTGTCTTTGTACTTGACATTTTCTTCAGCTGCTGTGCCGAAACAGGGCCCCATCGCTGCTGACTGCTGTAAAAGTCATGGCATTATGTGATAAGGAGCACAAATTAGTGCATCTTGATTTAAAGACAAAGTACAGAAGTCAAAAGCAGAGTCCCCCAGCCCATCAGATGCTTTTAAGAGCTAAAGCGTGTGTTTACACAGAATCAGTCACTGTATGTAGCTTTTACATAGGCTGTGATACACAAGTGTCTTCACCTACCTGCTAAGATTTGTTTTCTGCTTTTCATGTAATAGTTAGCTCTGATACAGGCTTTAATATCCTACTCCCTGAAGTATTTGCCTCGAATTCAGTTAGAAATCTTTTCACAAGAGGTTTGTTTTCCCTCTAAGGAGTTCTACTGGATGAAATGCACTCCTTTGAACCCTCATTAATACAGTGGAGCCTTTACAAAGGGAGATCCAAGATCATGCAAAGTTCTTAAGTCTGCTCTGTGGAGACCCTGCAAGTCGGTACCCTTGGTGGAATTCCATTTAATTCAGAATCATGTGCAAAGTGCCAAATGCCCCAGGCTCCCCCTCCAAGAATGGAGTGCATCCCTTCCTGCAAAGAGTCTGACACTGCCAGCTATGCCACGGAAGTCAGACTGTGCCAGGATGTTCTTCCACACCATCTGGAGTAGCATCTCAGGTTGAAATGAAACCCAGCAGAAAGAACAGATCTGTTTCATCTGCTGCCTTTCCTCAAGCTCAATAACTGTTTCATTATTTTGATTATCTTTCAGCTAGTGAATAGAGTCCTAGAAGGGTTTGGGTGGGAAGGGACCTCAAAGATCCAGCCCCTGCCATACCTTCCACTAGACAGGTTGCTCCAAGTCCCATCCAACCTGGCCTTGAACACTTCCAGGGATGGGGCATCTGCAGTTTCTCTGGGTAATGTATGCCAGTGTGCCAGTGTCTCACCACCCTTGCAGGAAAGAATTTCTTCCCAGTATCATCTAAAGCTGCCCTCTTTCAGTTCGAAGCCATTCCCCCTTGTCGTGTCACTACATGCCTTTGTTAAAGTCCCTCTCCAGTACCCTAAGGTCTCTTAGGAAGAGAAGAGCATCTCTTCTAAGGAAGGTGCTCTAAGGTCTCCCCAGATTCTTTCCCAGCTCTCTCCCTGTCTTCATGACAGCACCACGAATCCCACTCTGCTGGCTGTGCAGCAAAGCGTGCCAGAAAAATGCCAGGTGGTGTAGTGTTCCAGAAAATGGCAAATCCAATCTTCAGCGCTGTGGGTGAACTGAAGAAAACAGATAGATCAGGATGGTCTAGGAAATTACGGATTATGAAATTATGGATTAGAACCACACATTTCATGGTCTTGGCTCTCCTATTCTGAGCTTCTTGATTGAGATCAGGAGAGAGACAGGCCACTGCAGCTTCCAAGTCTGTATTTTTATATTCATGATTCCCATATGCCTTACCAGCAGAGCTCTCAATTAAACTTTAAGGGTTTGTATTATTTACAAAACTTTTCCTTGGAACAATTACGGCAAAAGTCTAATTTGGGGAGGTGGGGGAAGAGGAATATATTGCTAAATACATGCACCAGACAGAAAAATACATAAAATACAAAACAGATTACCTAATTTTCCACTTAGATTAATTGTATTTATCATAAAGTCCAGTTTACTGTCTCTGTCAAGCTAAATAAAACCAGTTCAGTATTGCTTGCAATTACAGTTCGTGCATTACAGTGTGTTACAGGTGATAAAACTGAAGCTGGGTAACTTTAATATTTGCAAATTCAAACACTACAGAAATTATTTGCTTTAACTATGCTGGAGATTGCAGGGTAAACATTAAAATTCAGTGTCTGGAATCTGACTTTAGGAGATCTCTTCTATCTGACATTTGCTCAGACATCATTATTATCACGAATAAAAAGGTAAGTGTTACGTATTAAAAAATGACTGCCATGTTACCAAGAGTGTGAATGCAAAGTTATAAAGAGGGCTTTGCAGCAGTTCTAAATCCATTCCTGAAACACACACAGCGATTTTGCATGGATTGTTAATTGATACTGAAGAATAATCATGCTAAATTACAGGTACTGTGGCAAATAACTAAGAAAAATCAATAGCTTATAGACAATTTCATAACTAGCATTTTAAAAAATGCTAAAGGTTTTCAAATCACAGCTAAGCCCCTAGAAACTTGAATGCAAAAGAACGTGCACAGTAAAAAAAAATCTCACTCTGATTTGTGAGATCCAGTTTTACAAGTTTTCAGTGCTATTCAACCTCTATTTTATTCTGTCTGTGCAGCTGGGAACAGAAATGTGCAGATGTGCTTTGAAAGGTTAGTTAGAAGCTGAACTACTTTCAAGAAGCTCTCTAGTAGAGATTTCAGACTGGGTAGACAAATGTCATTTGCCATATAAATACAATCAACATTTAACTCCTGGAACAAGGAAGATATTTAACCTACTGTTTAAATATATTTTAATATATTGTAGCAGTTATAAATTTGAATGTATTTAAACTCAGACTATTGATACTATTTGAATATATTTAAACTCATACTATTATAATTACTATACTTTGCTAATAAATATTCTGCTTAACCAAGGAACATGTCCACATTTGCTTCATACTGAGACGTTGGAAGGGAAAAGCTTTTTGTGTCAAATTAAAGAGAAGGTTTTATCTGCCCCTATTCCTTAGGTAAAACAACAATCTCTGAATTACACAACACCAGGGAATTTTTCTGGCTGGTCCAACTGTGCTGTCACAATTTCTCTAACGCTCAAACAAGAGGAGTATGAACATAAAGCAAGAAGGAAAGGAAAACAGGGCTGCTCCCCACCGCAGGCGCTGACCACCTTGGGAGCAATTTGGCAAAACTGCACCTTTGCCTTTCATTTGCCAATCAGGAAAAATTGCTATAATCTGTCCCCTTGTCCCTGAATGTTAGAAGAGAGCTACATAACCCTGCTTGAATTATGCACAGCACTGATGCCCTAATGCCCAGAAGCTAAGCAAGATTATAGGGCAGATAAGGTTTTCCTGAAAGCACCTAGGAAAAATGCAGCCTGATTCGAGACACACAGAGGTAAATCTAGAGATCAAATCTGAGTCCAGTGGCTCCAGCACTGCCACGAGAGTCAATGGCAACCGTGCTGTGGTGGTGCACAGTGATCTTGCTTCTCAAGAGGCTTATTTTTCGATTAGGCCCTGAAGGCTGGAGTGTATTTTTGTGTTTACCATGGCCTATATTTTTCTTCAGAAAGCCTGGACTGCACTTAGTGGTTGTCAGTCCTCATTTGCTTGTGTGAAACAGCGATGCCAAAGTGTTATTTCTGTACAGCTCACCCCTGACTAAGTACCCTGCCCTGTTAAAATGCACATTTATTACAAGAGATGATTGCTAATACCTACGTTTTACTCCAAGTCTAAGAAACACACAACAGGAGAAATCATATCACCATCCTCAATGCATAACGTCTGTGTTATCTGTGACTAGCATGAAAACAAATGAATGTTGTCTTTATCCTAACACAGAGATGCCTTTTTTTAAATCAAATCATATTTCAGCAGCTGGCTTTTTCCCCCTCAAGTATGGGCTCCCTTTTTATTTTGGGGGGTTTTGTTGTATATTGTATAATTCAAACTTTGCTTAATTAATAAAAGGTGTCTCAATAACAAGGATCAAAACTGCTCCTGCTCATTGTTTGAAGAAAAAACCTTATCTATTCCAGAAATGAGTTAAAGTCACGAAAACAACTTAGTTATTTGTTCTAGAACTACAAAAATAATTAATGCTCAATCTCATCCATGAAATGAACAATCTTCAAGGATTCAAGCAGAATCTTCAAACAGAAACATGTTACATGTTAAAAGAATGATTAAGACACTAAGCTTTTTCTTGCTTTTGCTCTGTGTGAGGAAAGGTAGTATGATATTTATATATCCCCATAAATTAAATACTTAGGATTATAATCAGTACTGCTGAGGTAAAAGTTAAAAGCCCAACTATTTTGTAAGACATTTCACACAGCTTTTGGACAGGTTTAGCATGATCAGAAAGTGGATGCCTTTTGTCCAAAGTCATGCTTGAGGCTTGTTTCTGAAGAAATCCTTGAAATGATACATTTTTCTATTGAAAATGTGCTCAAGAAAAACAAAATTACAGTAATAATTGCCAAAGCAACCAGCCCCAAATGATCACATATTCTTTTTACGTAACAAGAAAATTATTTTTTCCACAGCAAAGGCCTGGTTTTCAGTCATCATGTCATCTTGATTTATGAAGGCCACTGAGACCTAAAGCGAAGTACATTTAAGAATACTGCTTCAGTGGTTTTAATGGTATGAGCAGTTAAATACAGCATACAAAACCTCTGGAGTTTAGATCAGTTTAGTGCAAGAGCTCTATGGGGACACACATTCTCCTCAGATCAAGCTCATATTACTCATTTACAAGCCACACACTTGAAACACGAGCTCTGAAGTGAGCTGAGGGAGCATCAAGCCTGGGGTACACATATGCTCCTCTAAACCCCAGCTAAACTCCTGTAAGAATGGAAAGGAGCTTTACCTTAAATTGCCAACATGGGAAAATCCTATTTCTCCAGGCTTGTGGCTCAGAGGGTACTTCCATCAGAAGGAGTAATTTACTTCTTTTATGTTCTAAGAGCAAATGGGAGTGGAGAGGTGTTGTTACAGGGCTGGCAATGAAGGGAAGGAGCACGCCTGAGCTAAAGGATTCTTTCATGGCTGTTTCCCCATGTATCCTGCAAAGGACAGTAAGTGTTGAGATCTGACTGCTGGTATCAAGTGGCTTTATGGCCACATCACAGCCTGGAGGGTGGGAAACAAAAAACGAAACAAAAACCAACAACCAAATAAAAAAAGCCCAACAACAAAACAAATTCCTTCCTCCACAGACTCCAGGGATCTCCCTGTCGTAGAACAAGCTGGCAGAATGCAGAATCTGGAAGCAGTTAAGCAGCTGGCTCATTACACTGGCACGGCTTAAGTCCTTAAGTAAGGTGGACAGATCCAAGGGACAAAAAACAAATCACTGTTTATTACATATCCTGCAGTCTGGGTAAATCCAATTGAAGAAGCTCTTTAGACCCCACCCAGTAGGATTTTAGTTTTTAGAGACAAAATTGATTTAGTGCTAGATAATAAAAGCTAAGCCTAATCTTACTTCTCTCCACACCTGCATTAGATATATTCTTACTGCTGACCTAAAAATGTTTTTTAAATCTGATACTGTTTTAACTCTTGTCTTCCTATCCCTGCCACTTCCTGGCACAGGTCACTTATTTCAGATATAGCTGTTTTACTAGCTTCTCATATTCTGAGCACTTCTGAAGACAAGAACTCTTAAAGCTACTTTAAAATTCTAAAAAGACAATTTTGCCACAGTTCCAGTCATTCTTCCAGAACTAAAAAGGAAGTGAAAAGGATGTTTTCAAAAATAGAACTAGATATGCGTGTTATATACTCAGACACAAATCACATTTAATACTTTTGTGTCTCAGCTTCCATCTGTAAAACTGTGGTTCTCTGCCCTGTTTTCCTCTTCTGTGCTCTGCATTTTGGCTACAAAAGCTACCAGGCAGCAGCTACTCCATATAAAGCATAGGTATGGTGTATAAATCTCAGCTGGGGTCTGTATGTTGTAACACAATGTATTAGAAACATTCCGGTGAACAAATTAATTTATTTGTTGATTTTACAATATTTAACTAAACTGAAAGATACTATGAAGGCAGAGACTTGTTTTAAGCAGTGTCTTTATGTCACTTCATAGTTATATAGCATATATATATATATTGCATTCTGCAGCCTAGGAAGCTCTCAAAGCTAGACCTGCAGTAAACTGTAATCCTGTGGGTAATAGTAGAAAAGGCCTTAAAATTCAAATAGCATAAAGACAGCCTCATCATAGCTAAGAGGTGTGGGTAGTCCATACCTATAGTTCAATAAACACTGAATTATACAGAGGTGAATTAAAAACAAGGGGACAGTCTACTCAAACTGGATTTCACATCAATAAAACTTGTGACAGTTACTGTATTGAAGGTGCTATTCATGTATATTTAATTGATTTTATAAACGTTCTCACACACACCATATAGTCAGAGCAAGCATGAGCAAAATTCCAGCCTTAGAAGTATTACAGTGCTTGCTTTTTTTAAAAAAAACAAGTGGATGCAAAAATGTTAATGCAAACAACAAAAATTACATAGTTAAACATCTGAGTTTCAAAAAACATAAAAGGTAAAGTTGTTCTTTGCACCTACAGGAAAAGAAAAGAAAATACAGTGGTGTAGGGAGGAATGGATGAGTTAGCCATGATGGAAGAGGGGATGTGGAAAAGAGTGATAGATCGGGATAGATTCCTTCCTGGTGAAGGAAAAGAGTGATAGATCAGTCATTGCAACAGAAGTCTCTTATCAGAAATAAAGTTTAATTCTAGAAGAGTCTACTGAAAAGTCTGTGTCCTTAGTAGCTGAGAAGATGAAACCATATAACTCAAGGTAAAATAAAAATCTATTTAAAAGTCATCTGTAATTGATGAGAACTGGAAGACAAAGATGGCATCACAAACCGTTGGCAAAAGAATTCCTCCATATGGCATCTATTTCTCATTAATGGTCTGGGGGAGGATCCTAGACATCCCAGCAGGTCCTGTCGTGCCTTTGGATTCAAAGCTGTCCACACACTCAGCTGCTCTCTGGCAGAACTCCACTCTTGCTGCACATAATGCACACAGCAGTGCCAGGAACACGGGCTGATGGACGGCTTCTGTCTCTGTCACACCTCCCATGCTACGTTTGGAAAGGTGGAAACCTGTCCCTAACCATGCCAACCAAGACAGGGCTCAGAAAATCTTAGATCCTTCACATTTTCTGCTGCCAGTATAGAAACTTCCAGGATTCCCTCCGAAAGCAGTTCTTTGAACCCCTGGAGCTCATTGCCAATTCCTTCTCTCAACATTCGCTTGAGCCTGAGAGCTCTTCACCCACTATACTGTTTATCATCAGCTATGGATTGGTTATTTTGGGACAGCTTCATTGTGGAACAGTGTGTGGCAGTGACTTTGTAGTATTTTTGTCTGCACCACTTGGAATAAAAGCAGCTAATTCAGAGATCCCAGCTGAGTTCAGGATCCTTACAGCACCTACCAACATCTCTGTGAAGCACCCCTACCATTGCTTGCAAGAGACAAGTGGAGTTTAATATGACAATCTCAGTAAATTACACAGGAGTGCCTCTGTTTCAAAAGCTGAGAGGAGGTTATTAAACAAAGAAAATTACTGTAGGTAATAAAAATCACTGACACCTCACTGGGAGTTACCTGGGTTAATACAGACAGGGTGGAGAACATTACAGACTTGAAAACACGAAAAGGGTCCAAAGAGCAGAATTGATTTGAATTCCTATGGATTAAGCTGATAAATAAACCACATTTTTTTCTATGAGCATAACAGATATAAATATATAGGAGCAGTCAGTCCACTGCAGCATGCTGAGAGCTTAAACAAATGTTGTAACGCATGAAGGATCTCGTGTGTGTAACATCTGCATCACAAGCGGGGTGGGGCAGTACCACGCTGGGGCCACGGTGACACTGCCAGCCCGCAGGCAGAGCTGGGCCAGGCACGGCTTGGTAACAGCAGCTGACAAACTGCAGATTCCCAGGCAGGAACAGCAGGGCCCTCTGTCTTAACTAGCAAAACACTACGGCAGAATCACTGATCTGTAGTTATGATTTTATTTAATTCATTAAATAAAATCAAATCTACAGATCAGTGTAAATCTGTGTCCAGATCTCACTCCATTTCCAAGTCAAATTAACACATCACCTCAGATTAGGATAAGCAATACGTCCTGAATACTGATATGATACAGGCCAGAATGTGATTCCACTAATTTCAGTTTATGAATCTTCTTCACTGACTCTTTGTCAGGAAACTTCACTATACACAGAAGGAAATAAAGGAATAAACCAAAGGACATACACTGAAGAAACAACTCAACTGGGTATTTTAATTCACATTTGTAACTTTCGAAGAGCTTTCAAATTTATATGGCCTTAAATAATAATGATTTTGACAAAAAACATTATTTCCTCTGTGAAAGGTATTAACAAGAAATTGAAAAGCTCAAGGAAAATGAGGTTCCATTTTTCATTTGCGAGTGAGCCTACTCTGACTGTGCAGTGGGAGAGGTATTTATCATGCACAGCCTGTCCTCCTCCTTGGATGCTGTCTTCCAGTTTGGACTGGAAGCACAGTGTGTTAGAGGATCATTAACCAGGGTCATGTATATCATCTCTCCCTCACAAATGAACACTGTCAACACTGCAACAGCCACAGAGACACTGTATAATCAGGGCCCAATGTACACATTGTGGCTCACACACGACAAAGCAGACAGACTAAACTGCACAAGAAACTTTCCCTGAAACATTCCCACCCCAAAGCAAGGGCAAGGCAATGGCCTCATAGCTGCTGCAAGGCTCCTGGGAGCTGGTTTATTCTGCATGGAAAGCACAGAAACTACACAGATACCTCTGTTCATGAGGGATTCTGCCACCAAAAGTTATCACAAAATTCTATTACCTGGCTTCCAGATGGACAGTGTCCTTATCCCTTGGATTACACCAAGTTTCAGGCACGTGACAGGAGCTGTACACTGTGAACACATTATGAAAGAAGACGGAAGACAAATACCACCTTACACTGCCTTATACAACTCATGGTGTAGGGAATGAGTGTTGTTTCATGGAGCAAAGATCTGGGTCATAGAGCTGTATCACATATTACTGTCACATCCACACACTCCAAGAAAACAGAAGCTGCATAGATTTATAAAGCAATCAGATTGCATGGTGAGAGGTACAGAAGTATATGGAAGAATTGTTTTCTTCAAACTTATATTCCTGTCTCTGAGCACTGCTCAATTTACAGGAAACTAATTATTGAAACTGAATTAATTTCTGTTAAGTTTTTCCCACACAATCCTGTCTCTTACATGGCACTCCTAACCTCTACCATCCCGGAAATCATTTTAGGTTCCTCTTTTTGCCATAAAAGAGAGGAACGCAATGCAGTACTGAAGAAAACTGAGTAAGATTTTCATCTCCTTCCAAGAGTCTCATGATCCACTCTTAAATCTTTTTCCATTACTATTTAATGGTATTATAATTACTGTTATTCTCCAGTGTTCAGAATAATCACAAAACAAATACAACCTTGATTATGCTCATATTATTATCTGTACTACAGGGGCAACAAGAGATTTTGAGCTTCACCAAAGGAACGCAGGAATGTGCATCTCCAAGAACCCCCACCTGATCTAGAATGAGAATTTGTAGGTTATTATAAACAGAAAAGACTGGAGAAAAGGGGCAAAACACAGAGGTTGCTATACCTTATTTATATGCTCTTATTTTCTTACTTTAGAAGTCTGACATTTTTCTTTTGAAAAGACTCTTTCCTTCATGAAAATGGACAAGTAAGACATAGGATAACCAGCAGTCTTATTCTCTACAATTGGCTCAAACCTTATTGTTTAGGACAAGTTATTCTCTAAAACCCTTAAATACAATTATCTCCTCAGCTGCCAATCCAACATTTGCAACAGCCTTGATAGCTTATTCTCTGCTGCCAAACCTGCCTCCAGACACACTTTTTTGTTGCAACTAAGAAGTCACAGATTTATTTATCCTCTAAAACTGTGGGCTGTATTTATCCTCTAAACCTGAACAAGCATGTAGCAGTAGACCAGAGCCTCCTCTGTGGAGAAAGCATATAATCTGCAAGACAGACGGGTGTCTCTTCTGTTCACAGACAGCAGAGCAAAGAAAAATAAGTGTTTGATTCACTCTCTCACACTACACTATCAAGTGAGTCAGATAATCAGAAAACCTGATTTAACCTTTCTCAAGTGATTTCACTTAAACCATGAAGTGTCACCCTCTTTTGGTATTTGCACTTTTTCCAGCAGAGACAATCCATGCAGCAGAAGGGCTAGGTCTGAAATTCAGAGATGAAAGGTGCAAATGATGGGCATAAATTTTTCCAAGTTAAAATTTATCTTTAATTAGCATCTTAATGCTTTCTTTTCTGACACAGAAGAGCATGTCTCATATTTTGAAACATTTTTTAATACAGTCCAGGGTTCTCTTCCCCTGCAGAGCCAGCTCACCATATCCACTAACCTGAGTGAGCATTTCTGGCAGCAGCTCCTCCTGGTGCAAAAGGCTGGAGACTGGGCTCCCAGGGATGCAAATTCAGTGTCAGGTGAACCTGTGGGAGATCTCACAACACTTTGGACAAGGCTCTGCAGATAAGACAAGACCTGGGAACTGCAGTTGGCCGACTCTGGCGTCAAGGAGAAGTGCCAGCCTCTCACAGCAATTACAAAGTGTCAGTCCTGCCTTGCTGTGAGGGGTAATAGTTCACCCATCAACACAAAAAAATATTGGCAAGATGTAGCTGCCTTTATAGAATCAATTTATCTAACTAAGATGGGAAGGCAGAATAGATTAACTACTTATGAGCAGTTGAACAACTTTTTCATCTGAATTTGTATTTTAACCCACACAACTCTCACCAACAAACACTTCAATAGATGCTCTCTTTATATTTCACATCAATGGCCCTCATGTGAATCTATCATTTCAGAAGATGAATCTTTCCTGTAAGAAAATTTCAGATTGGCAGGACTCAGGAGTCACACTAAGAGGGCCATAGGTAATATCCTTTTACCACCTAGATTCACAGATTGCCAGTAAGAAATAACTGTGAAACTTACATTGCAAATAATTAGATTTACAGTCTTTGAAAAACTGACAGGACTTTTTCCATATTCTGACTTGAGTGCTAAACAGCAGAGGAGGTGCTATAAAACATCAAGAGTCTATCACACCGCCTATTCTGTGTATCTTCCTTCCCAGCAGTTTAGAAGGACATGCAGGACAAGTCTGCAAAGCCCATAAGCCAAGTAAAATTGCTCCTAGCCCAATAAATTACCCTTTAACAAAATTATTCCATGCCTCCCCATCATGTTTTATTTTCTTTATTTTTTTATTTGAGAAGTTAACCTATTACATAAACCCAGGAGTAACACAAATAAGGTCTGTTTCTTCAGATGGTCTAATCAAGGTAACAATGGATAATCACAGGGCAAAGCCTAAAACCCAGCTTGAAAACCGCTAAGTCCTGAAAATGAGCTAACAGGATTTGCTCATTTAAGTTTGGAAGTCCAAGTGTGTAAAACCTGGAGCACTTCCCTAAATTCCTCCCCAGGTAAAAAGACCAAGTTGGTTCACTGCAGTGACAGGAATTATATGCAGCTGAGAAACGAAAGGTTTTCTATAGCTTTCCTCTGGAGGTCTAACTTACAGCAATATCACTGAAAAAAACCCTTTCAAATTCAGATTTGCAAAGGTGGCCCCATAAAGCTGGCAGAACGGCTTATGGCAAGCTCTGGTATTACACATTCTTTTTGTCTTTAAGTGCATAAAATTTTTATCAACACCTCCTCTGACAGGGTCACTTTACTTGTTTTTGTGTATTTAGGATTTATATACTTTTCAGGCTACTGAAAGCAGTGTTTAATTAGATCTTACACCTTTTCTGCTTTTACACACACAGGTACCTGACTACTGAAAGACAGGCCTTGCCTCACATCCTCACAATTTAACAGCAACTACTGTCAAATTAATGTTTTCAGATGTTCTATTTTTGCATTTATCTTCTGCCAGAAATATTGTCCAGCATGGTATTAAATAAAGGAAAAAAATTATTCTTGCTGATATGTCACAGCAATCACAGCAAACAGAAGTCATAGACTTTGGGAACATCATTATAAGCTGATCATCTTCAAAAATATTTAACAAAAAGCTCCTGGGTCTGCTTTAGCAGCTGAACCTGAACTCAGTGAGGAAGTGACTGAACAGAATCAGACATTCTCATTAAGTCAAATTAGCCAAGTGCAATTTGCCTGGCTGGTTCACTCTATGTATTAGGATTTATATTCAGTCAGTGATGAGCGTAATCAGGTTTTTCGAACAAAAAGGAAAAATCTCCTCAAAACCCAGAAACCTATCAGGTTTATTAGTAACAGTTTGCACTTCCATTGTAAAAAGGCAGTTAAGAAACTGAAGAAAATTGCCTGCTCAGAAGTGTATCTGAGTAGCTACCAGCAATCTTTCCTCATAGCAGGAACATGACCTCACATACACGCTGGCTGATTGCTGTCAGATGTACTGGAGACAAAAGAAGACATTTCATTAAAGGGCAAATGCCAGGAGGCTACAAAGAGCTGCCACAAGGCCTCACTGGAAAGGACAGGTTTGCCCTCTGATTGCAAAGATTGCACCACAAGGTCTTTTCCCTCCTTCCTCAATGAATGCATCTCTAAGGGCTGTCAGGCCCAAAACACCAAAAAAGAAATGCAGTGATAAGGAGATAAGCATCAGCAGCAATGCTGATGTGACAAATAGAGAGCAGAAAGGACCCCAGAGAGCCTGGTCCTGCTGGAGGCACTGACCTGCAACAGCAGGAGCAGAACTGAAGGTGAGAGGCTGCAACAGCACCCAGATGTGGTAGGCAGGTGGCTGCTGGGGCTGACCATGGGTGCTGACACCTTCATCAAATGTAACTCCACAGACCTTCTGAACATCAGAAAGGAAGCAAAAACCTTTGTAGATTTTAAGACAAGCTATGGAAAGCAGCACTGGTGAAAAAAAAATGTTCCACGCAAATAGCTTGTTTTATAAAATTCAACTTGGCAATGCCCCTGTCAGACAGCTGGACACAAAGTATGTCCTAACACATGTTGAGAGCTTTGAAATTTTTTATAAATTATGCCTCAGTGCATCCTGGTTTGCAAAGCATTACAGCAACAAAAGCTGGCCAAAGGAACAGCACTGCTGCAGCCCTTCCCACATGCACTGCACACCTACGAGGTAATAGGAAAAAACCAACTTAATGACAATCACCCCAGAACTATAATTTGTAAGCCTGGTTATTTTCATAAGGCAGACAACTGCTTTATCTGAGCAGCATGAAATGAAGCTTTGACCCTCTGTTGTTTGTTCTTTTTTCCTTGGGTCCATGGCTAACTGCTCTCTTTACAGCACGTTTCTATAGTGATCAACTGCTGAACTGATACTCAATATATTTCCCTTTTCACCTGCCATACTTCAGATTTGGAAACTCAGAATGTTATTTAAACAATATCCCAAAAACTTACCCTCAGGATGTAGTAAGATGGCACAGTGGGTACTTCATCACTTTAACTTCCCCAGCTCTTGAAAGAACAAATAAATGCAGCATTTATAGATGAAAGAAAATTTATCACAGCTCAGTAACAATTACTTGAGAAGCCAACATATAAGGGATCAGGAAGAAACAAATTCCCAGCATCTCAGAGAAGTACCAGACTCCTCCTTTCAGGCAAGCATTTCATTTCATTGGCAGCTTTTTTATTGTGCATCAGATGTATTAAGAGCACTCTGCCTCAAGTGCAGCCCCTTCCTAGACAGTAACAACCAGGAAAGGTTTTCCAGGAGGATAAAGCACTGTGTTCCCCAAAGGAGACAGGGAAGCCCATTTTTAAACCCATCAATATGGCAATGAATCATCCTCCCAAGATAAAGACTAAAACATTAAGAGTGGAATACAGTAGGTAGAAGTAATACAGAAAAAATTTAAAAACTCAGCTGTTTCAAGTTTTACACACACAAATAAACATTATGAGAGAGGAAACAGAAATGAGATGTGAAGTACTGAGCAGGAAGATGAGGTGTATTTATCTTCCTGGGAGCTAGAAGCAGGAAGATATTAAACTATGCTTTCTGCTAAATTGCTGCTGCCAGTTATTGACAAAGTTGTCAATTATCCAGGATTATTTAGACTGATGATACCTGAAGAAATGAGGATTTAGAAACACTTGGGACTAAAAGGGGAGATAGGAATGCGCTGCAGATGATAAATGGAGTGGATTGAAAGAAAAAGAGCAAAGAGGCAGTTTCAGAGGGTATAATTAAATATCCTTAATTAGCATATTACACTACTACAATGAAACTGTCTTTCAAAGCTGGATTTTAGAAAATAAATATAACTGAGTGGATAAAAGACTAAGACCCTTCTATGCCATAAGACTGGCATAGAATTTATTCAGATAACTTCTATTTTGCTAATGTTTAAATAACTTAATTACACCTCAAAATTGCACTGACTGCACAGGTCTTCAAGCAGTCAGATATTAAACCACCATTAGACAGATTTTACTGAAATTGGTCAGACCATGCATTAGGGAAAGTGTTTGATTTCAATAGCTGAGTAATCATGTAGCTTAATGCACATGGATAAAGCAGGTACCAACAGGTAAAAGTTATGTAGCAACTGGCACCATGTTGTTTTTAAATTGGTCCAGGAATAATATTTTATTTTTAGCAGGGATTTGTGAAGTGTTTTGAAATTCTTGGAAGAAACTTCTCACAATATCACAAAGCTCTGCTCTATTAAAACATACTCTGCTGGAGTAAGGGATATTTGCTACCACCATTTTTTCAACAGAGTGGAAGACATTTTACTGTGTTCATGAAGAGACAGTTGACAGGTAAGGATTTCAATGCGAGGCTTTCAGGAGCTAGGCCTAAGTCACAGTTTTGGCATTGTTTGTTCACACAAGTTTCTTAGCTCTTCTCTACCTCTGTTTTGATATACAATGGACCAGCAGTTCCTCCCTGCCAGGCACTTTACCACGTTACATAAATCCACAACCAAGGTATTAAGGATATAATTGGAAGACACCACAAAAAACACTGACATAAGAAGCTGTCAGATATGATTCTATGAATTCTATACGGCAACACCCCAGTGTTACTTATATAACAATTCTAAAATCATTTTGGTTACTCATATGACATATATTGTACATTCCCAACATGTAAAAGCTTTATCTGCCACACTATCAGGAATTCAAGTCACTTACATTGATCAGGAGGAAGAGATGCAGAATGGCAGCACAAGGTGTTTAGGAAGGGTGAAGAAGCCAAGGCAGAGGCCAGCAAAGCCTAGCTGGAACATGTTGACAAGACAGACAGGGCACTGAAAAACTAAATTACCTGTTTTAGGTAATCATCACTGAAGATCAATGTACTTCAGAGACTATCTCTATCCAATTCCAGATAAATACAGAACTTCTCAGTCTTTTTATTGCTGTTTTCTACTTATGATAAGAAGTTTAGGAAATAAGAGGAAAAGCCCCCAACAACAAATCACTAATGCTTTGTCTTGGTTTACCTTGCCTTAATTTTTCTGCAAGACACTGCATCCCTCTGCTGGGCAAGAGCAGATCTAACAGCAGGGAGGGCTGAACCAAAACCAATGGAATAGTAAAACAAAACAAGCCTGTGCCGACTGAGAATATAAGTAAGGAAAGAGGACTGAGGCAATGTATGGCTACCCAAATGCCTGAGAAAATAAGGGGCTCAGGTACAAACCATTAAACAAACAGAATTCAGAATTTAGACTTATTTCGCCAGAAAGTAACATTTTTCCTAATGTCTTTAAAATGAGTCACCTTGAAGGAACTGTCATCTTGACAAACACCAGTTCTCTAACTCCAAAAGCAACTGTTGCAGTATTTAGGAAAACAGGACACCGAAAGAGGTCCCTAAAGCAAAAGACTTGTGCCCATGAAAAAGCTAAATTATGAGTGATGGAGCATGTACTGCATCAATCTGGGAATGCATCTGCATAAATGCTTATGCATTCGTAACATTGTTTTCCAGGAGAATTATGACAAACCTTAAGCAAACCTTCGGAATCGTTCATCTTTTTTCCTTTAGCCATTACTTTCTTTTTAACATGACAAAGATAGGACAAATACAGGACAATTTCAGACATCAGCAGTGATGCAGAGGAAAAAACAAACTCCTACCAGAAACGTGTGATATCATACACATTTTTGGAAAATGTTGGCTAAATCTTACTCTGATCTCTGAAGCATGATAAATAGAGAAGTGAAACCTTTTTCTCATCAGCCCTGAAACTGGAGTATAGCTGCCCATTTTGTTTCAGACTTCTTGTTCTGTTCTACAAATGACTCTGCTCAGTTCTCTAGTGGTTGCATTAGTACTCATTTTTAGACCAAATAAAGATTGTAAAAAAAGGCTGTTTAAAAGTAGCATTCTATGAACAGACTTCTAGGAAACAACTTTTTTCTTTGTTAGAAATATAAACACAAAACAAAGTTTGATACTAGTTTTTGCCCCTTTTATTAAAAACAGTCATTACAGGTGACATACAGTTGGCAAAGATAAATGTGACCACATCTCTACTTTTAAGGAAACTATTTACAGACTTTTACAAGGTGACCCCACGTGTGTAATGACCGGGTTCTGTGTTATTTTTTCATATTGAAAACTTGTGGTTTTCTTTCAGTTTTTCAGGTGATTCTACTTTCAGTTTGTCTCTGTGATCAACAACAGCACACTGGCTTCAGAGACATTTATTTTAGACATCTCTAAGAGTCCACAGTGAAAAGCTGCACACAGTACCTGCTGTGAGATATCAGAGAGAACAGTCTCCTTTATGTCTCTGCCATCCAGATTTGTCCTTTTGTGCCACTTCCCACATGGAAGTCTCTCACTCCAAGCCTCTCACTTTGCGAACCAAGGTTTGCTTCACTAAGAAAAACATTTCCTAAACCATTTGTTTAGGGACCAGGAAAGAGGACAAATCTTACCCACAGGAAACTCTCCAGAGCAGAAGGAAGTCTGTAGTGACAGAAGCAGATACAGAATCTGTTTTCTAACCAAACCTACAGAAGAACTTAACTATACAGCACCTATATTAACAAGGGGGGTTGGGGGGAAAGAAATATCTTCCTGTAGTCATTACTCACATTCTCAAGAGCACTACATTAAGTAGGAAAGAATCAGTCCATATACCAAGATGCTTTTTCCTATTTCCCGCTCTTGTTTTAGGTCAACTGGAAGCTTCTTTTTTCAGTTTTTCTAAAATCTCATCTGGTGTCGCTGATACCAAAATCTTCACCACTTTGTCACGTGATTTACCCCCCTGGTTTAGACAAACACAGAAAGAACCTGTATTTCAGAGAATCACCCTTTAAGGTAAGAAAACAGTGCTATTTATAAAATGCTGATAAACAAATTAAGCAGTTTGCCCATGATTCAGGAAAAACAAGACTCACGTAATTTTGTCTCTACCTTTTCACAACACAGTGCTCAATTCCTTGGTCATCTAATCCTTTACCACTACTCTTTAAAAGACTTCTACAACTACTCCATTAAACCAACAGATAAAAATAAAAAGTACCATTTTTCATTGCGCTCATATGCTCATGAACTATAAATGGAAATGGCTGGAAAGACTGACTTCAAGTATGATGAATTAATAAACCAAATTATTTATTCAGTGCAATGAATAAAACAAAGAGTTTCGCTCACCAAAGTCAAGACATGTAAATTCTAGTACAGAGAAACTCTTGAGGCCCAGCTACAAACCAAGTGCTTACATATGCTCTTGCTTATGTGTGACAGTTAAACGTCACAATCTTTTAATTCAAATACAGAAGTTATTTTTTTAAAAAGTGACGTTATTAATAAAATGCACATTCTCAGCAGAACACAAATTCTGTGAACTCATTTGACATGAAAACAAGAGGATCTTTGAAGAACATAGAAAACAAGAACTATAGAGATTTGTAAAACATTACCATAACTCCTCTGATTAAAAGATCTCAAGATCAGCCATAGTTCTTCCTACACTAAGTTTGTTCTCAGTCAATCATTCCACTAACTCAACTAAACTTTTTGAAGAGTCTTTCAGACTGAACTTGGAGTAGCCCTCTATACTCAATGTGTAAGTGTCAAAATCTTGAATTTCAACTGCAGTAGAGCAAAACTGAAAGGAAAAAAGGAAGTACCTTCTCTAAAATAACCTCACTCTTCTTCACTTCGAGCACCTTAGAGAGGTAATGACACAGCTCTGCATTTGCCTCCCCTTCCGATGGAGGTGCGGCAATAGCTACACCTACTGCCTCAGCCGTCACATCTGGAACAAACAGTTGGAGGATTTTATGCACAAAATATTCAAAACATCTAATCATAATTTCCTAAAAATGAATGTTTATGCTTTCTAAAGCATTTTAATTTAAAACCAAGTAAATGTACAGATTAGCAAGTGATGGCATTTTCACATTTCATAAATTCCCTTGACTGTCAGTAGAATCAAATATAAACTCCTGACAACACAAGCAGGGAAACCTCCATGCTGTAGCAGGGTGCAGTCATGAGCTACCAGCCCCCTCACAATGGGGGCACCGCTCTGAGTTTCTCTCGATTGCCCGTTCCTGTTCAGGTGTTGTTCTGCTTGGCACGATGTAACACGGCTCAAACCAGGTTACCCCCAACCCCAAGAGCCGCTTGTTAAATCAGTGTGCTCAGAGAGTTACTCTGTCAGTAAATTCCCTGTGTTACCCAAGGGGCCTGGACACGGGCACAGCCCGTGGGCCCCGCACACACGCGGGGTGTGAGAGCAGCTCCTAACGTGTGCAGGCGCCAGCACAGGGCTGCAGAGGGAGAACACGTTTTATTAAACCCAACTTTTACGGCTCTACTAAAACCGCACAGACCGTTGAGACAGCCTGCACGAAACCGCAGATGCCAAACTGAAGGATTCAGGATCAGGATTTAACCCGCGTTCACCGCGCCACCCAGCGCTGTACAGGGGGACGCGAAAAGCTATTCCCGGAGAGCCGAACTCCTCGCTTTAGTTTTCGGGTGGGATTTTCCTCATTTCCCCCCCTCCGCCCCCGTTCCTCAGGGAGCAGCGATGCAGCGCCCGTTCCCCGGCCCACAGACCCACCTGTGACGGCGCTGCAGCGGGCGCCGGGCTTGGCGCGCACCGCCACCCTCACGGAGCCGCCGCCACCACCGGGCCCGCGGCGGCGCCCGGCTCCGCGGGGCCCTTGGCGGCTGCTTTTCCCTGAAACAGAGCAACAGGCGCGGTCACCGCGGGCACCACCCGCCCCTGCCCCGCTTCCCTCTGCTGGCCCTGCCCGCACCTTCCCGGGCATGGCCCCAGCGCTCCGCACCGGCGCCGCCCGCACCCGCANTCTGTGCCCGGCCCGGCCCCCATCCCTGTCTCGGAACAAGAGGGCGCTGGCGGAGCGTGCACAGAGCTGCACCTTTGACATGTTCTACACACGGCCTTTAGACACCCCAGACCTGCGTGACCTCCCCCTTAAGAAAGGAAATTTTCTTACTTTGTCTCCTGATTTCTCAAATTACTACTTCAGTATAACGTGGGGCAGCATACAGGTCTTTGTACACGAAGCCATTCTGTTGCTACACAGTACATACTGCAAGACACTGAATACTATATACATACAGCAATTGCATCAAATTATTGTATGCAACCCGTAAAACTCGTTGCACACCAATAATCCTTAGGTTTATACTAATTTTTTGAGTACTAGAATATCCAATGATAAAATAACATCATTACAAGTCTCGTCTCATTTTCACATTATACATTTTTTATAGGCACATATGTATATACAGTGGCTATTTGCATAACCAGTTCTATATTCCAAAACAGCCCTTCTGAATCAAGAGAAATTCTGGAAAGATCTGTTTGTTGCTGAATTTGACTTAATATTTATTTCTTGAGCTGCAGATGTTCTCTGCAGTGCAAAGTCCAAGGCTCTTGGAAAAAGTCAAGATGATGGCAATATGAATGCAGCTTTGCTGAAGTACTTCAAAAAAATACAGTAGCGATCCATGTCCATAGGGTCAATCCAAAGTCATTTTGGAAAGAAGTGCAGGAAGGGACTACAGCAGCAGCTTTACTGTCTTTTAAGGACAGATTGGAGAAAACATACACAAGTTGTTCATAACAAGTAAGGATTTTCCAGTTCAAAAAATAAATTTTACTACATGAGAAACAAAAGGGTGAAAACACAAAGTAATTAACCACAAGGTACTACTTAAAACAAACTTTTCAATATACAGAGTACGTATTCCACTTAACATTTCGTTTAGAGGAAAAGCTAAATTACAATCTACCAATAATGATGCAGAAAAAAAATAGCTTTTCTGTTACCCCTCAAACAAATTAGTTTTGTTTTTACACATTGAAGTAATTTAACAGAATTTTTTAATTGCTGCCAATAGTAACCTGAAGTCCACTGAGACACCAACACATTCCAAATCATCATGTGATACTAAGTATAAAATATTATTTCTGGTATCTGTCCATCTTCTATTGATGTACCATTGTTGTTACCTGGTGAACTATAAAAGACAAAGCATGTTTTGCTAGCAGTAGGAGATTCGTGGATCACTTTCTTCAAACCTTTTGTTCCATAGTGGGAATCCGGACCCTGAAAAACATCACAAGAGATTAGCAACAGAATGGAAGTGAGCAAGACCCAAAAACTGCTCACTGTCAAACACAACTGACTTGGACTATTTAAGCAGTACAAAATTTCTGTACCCACATCATATAAATTATATACAAAATCACAAGCAAAAGAAGCAAGGGCCCTATGTCTAAATAACAGAAATATATTTCTCTGACAGCAGAGAAAACCAGTTGATTTTATCCAACTAGTAATGAATACTTTCTAGTATTTCTCCTTATCACACAGGTTTGTCTGTATTCTTACTTAGTTCCCTGCCTCAGCTGCTTTTAATGTGCAGTACTTTTTCCAACCCACCAAACTCTGATTTCTGTATAGGGAATTTATTTAGGAGAACATTAAAATTGTTTTGAGAAATAAATTTGTCCACAACACTAAGGGAAGACTTTCTGAGAACAAGTAATTATTGCCTGTTATTTCAGCACTAGTATATAAAAGGAGATGAAAAAAAGCTGTTTTCTTGAATTTAGCTAGTGGTTAGAATATCCTTAATAAAAGAAACCAAACTTAAACTTTGATAGCGAGCTGCCAGATGACGTTTTCTAGATAGTGCTTTTTTCCCACACAGTACGAGTGACTTCCATTAGAACTCATTCTAACTCCTACATCGAGCAAAAAAGTGGGAAGGCACAAAGGATCCAGTTATGAATTCCATGCTGTGGCACAGAAGAGATGTAACAGTCTTACAAATTAAAGTGGAGTTTTAACTAAGTGCTTCTTTAGCCCCAAACTTAAAATAAATTCAGGATCTAGAAGACACTTTCCATCAGAAGACTGATAAAAGAATAACTCTTGCATCAAAGTAACACTTTCTTCTGTTCTTAGAGGTTCTTACTTTCAATGTTGCACAAGCTGTGTAGCAAACCGTGGGCAGAATCTCTATGGGCTCTTTGAACATAACTCTGAAGGTACTGGCTGTTCCATCACAGCTGAATCCAGTGTCGTTCTGTCCCAGCGTCTGATTCTTCTCATAATCAATTATCTGCACAAAAGCACCAACACTGTATTTTAATGTTTACAAGCGTGAGAAAGGTTTTGATTGTATGTACATGAGAAGGTTACAAGCAAACACTTGCCTACCCCACCCAGCCTAACTGCAAGGACACTGCAATCTCAGCTGGAATGGAGCTGTGATTTCCTGATACCGCTGGAGCTGACACAGCAGCTTGGAACGATGGCTCGTGAGTTTTGCACGGGCTGTGGGCACGGCTCCAGCCAGGTTAAAGTCTGTGCTTGGGAGATGGAGAAGAGCTCTCAGACCTTCAGCGTCTGACCTTCATATACAACATCTAATCCTGTGCTTGGATTTGCTGATCTCTGTACACCTTCACAACCCACATGAGGGAATCTCATTTGCTGCCTCTGGCTAGTTTAGAAAACAAGTTTTTACAGATAATGTAGGCAGTCAATGACACCTTCATAAAAGAAAACAAGAACTTGTGCTGCTATGTTTTATACAATTTATTTCTAATCTTGAGTCAATAAAAATTCTACTCAGGTGACACAATATTTTGTCTTCAATGTCAGTGGCGAGTAACAATCACTAGTTCCAATGTAGTAGTAGCAGATTCCTTCCCATTTTGGGTTGCAATCCTGATCCATGCTGCCCAATACCTCTTGCAGAAGTTGGATATCAGAGCGTTGGAGCAGAGCACTTGTTGTGATTACTGCACTAAGAAGAATCCTATCTGGTTTTGTAGTTTCTTATTAACTTGCCATATAATTTTTAGCATTACCCATGCATGAGATGAAGCTTTACTCTAGGCAAAATGTACTCTAGTTTTTTCCCCAGGCACAATAAATGGAAATATTAACAATTATAATGCTGTAGACTTAAGCCCTTTTCACATAACAGATGTATTTGCAGCATACATTAGCAGTATTTTATGGCAAGTTTTAAATGTTTAACTCTCTGAAGTCCTGCTAGTACTGATGCAGAGCCAAAAAGAAAGTTAGAGTCACAAGACTTAAGTAACTGTCTGAAAAGATAGTGCCAAGAAAGTTTCAGATTCATCAGTTATTAGGGATACTTCCAGGATAAAGAGAACCTATATAAGATGGATGGCCTTAATATGAACCATAAAACTTTATTCAGCTTTTCAGTTTGAATTGGGAGGAGCTTTTTCAAGTGAATCTTCCAATCATTCCCTCTTAATATGCATTGGTTGGCATTCAAAAAATCTAAATTCTTTTCAGATTAAATAAATCCAGCAAACATCCTGAGGGAACACACCAAATGCTTGCCTCTGCTAACAAGAATTCAGCTGAGAGGTTCAAAAAAGGGTTTATGTGAAGTAAAATTCCCCAGGTATGTTTAGTATAGCTGCTAGGTTCCCAAAATCAACTCTTTTGTTTGATCCTGTCTAGTGCATTATGCTACTCATTTACATGCATGTATAGTTTGACAAAACCAAACTGAAGATACTTCAAATAGAGGAATTTGCAAGTGTGCTTTTCAAGTGAGGAATGTGGAAAAGCCAAATTCCTTCAAAATGTCATTCCAAATACATTCTGTTTGGAACATCATTAAGAGGAAAGGCACAACATTTTTTCCTTGGGAGACAGACACAAAATCCCTATCCTTAAGTACAGAGTAGTCAGATGATAATATCATCAGAGGAAGCAGAAGACAATTTGACATTTAAACAGAATGTCCACTAATGAACTGAAACAGCAATTCCAGCACGTTTTAGAAGTCTAGAAAGATAGGGGCAATAGAATTTCTGCCCCTATATGAAGTCATAGACTATTTATTTCACAAAATTTCTCATGCACCTAACAAATCAATGTGACATGATAGTACCAGGTTATGAAATACATAGCACAGGGTAGAACTGTTCCAGTCATGGAATACTAATATCTCATTAGAAAGCTTAGAATCAAAACAAAACTAATCTCTACAGGAAAAAGAATTCAAATAGACTGAAATTCCACACTCAAAATGAAAAAAAAATTAGTGCTGGATCAATACTACTAGAAGACAGTCCTGACCACAACATGCTAAGGGATCTAACAGGCTACAAGAGCAGGAAATACAATTTTAGTGGTGTCTTCAATTACCTGCTGGGACCAGGCAAGGGTCACATCAGGATACAAAGCAGGGGGACATTTTTAGATGCTATCACTGGCCACTTCATGAGCCTGCTAACCAATTGCTCAGCAAGAAGAAATGCAACCCTTGATTTGGTACTGAGTGATGAGCAGGATCAGATTCAAAATTTCATAATGGAAACACTATGTAACAGTGTCCATAATATACTTAGAGTCAACACTCCCACATGAACAACAAAAGCAAATCCCCCACAGCTGTGCTAAATTGCAAAAAGAGGAAAGTGAGGAAGCTTGTTCAAAAGAAACTAAAAGGAACAATTACTAAAATCAAACCTTTATAAGAAGCATGCAGGCTACTGAAGGACATATACCCAAGTACAGTATCAGTACACATTTCCTATCAAGAAAGGCTTGAGAAAAGGGAAAAAAACCTGGATGTTGGGAAACACCTACACAGAAAATGACTGAAGGACAGAAGAATACAGGAGAAGGGGAGCAGAGTTCCATAGTGTTCTTCTTTTGCCTAGTCACCCACTTATGCCCACTTGTGACAAAACACAGCTTAGATTCCTGGCCTATCAATTGCTCCCTCCCAAATACAGACCAAACCTTTTGCAAGTGCTACAAGTGTAGCTTCCTTTTGCAAGTTCCTACACGTGTACAAGCCTATTTAAACATAATATACTGTACCTGTATATTAACTTGATAGTCTGTGGGTCCATGAATAGATCCATATAATCCAAATCCCACTATAGAAATTCTTCTGTTAACTGTGAACCTGGTAAGGGCACAAGAAATTCAGACAACTGTGGTGAGTGTGCTGCCTTATTTCAAGTAGGAAAAAGACTCCCACTGAAGACCAGGGAAGTAAACTGAGAATGGCATTGCATTTTTTTAAATAGCACTTTTTTATTTAGATTTCAATACTGAGAAAAATGTTTTGTCAGTTTTATAGGTGAAAAGGCATTTTTCTTAAAAATAAAATAAAAATAAATATCTTGCTAATTCCTCAAGATATTCAGTATTACCAAACAAAACATAACCAGATTCTTCTCAGTATCTCCAAAATAAAAACAGATCAAGACTTGGTATTTCAAAAAGAAATATACAGATAACACTCAATCATTCTAGAATGCACCCAATCCTCCCGAGCCTCATTCTTGTTTGTATTTTATGTGTGTAATAGCCTAAGTTACTGAAAAAAAAAAAAGGGGGAAAGATCAAACCTGTGCAACACAGCCAGCATGTTTGCTACTGTATCTTACACCAAAAAGTCAAAGTGGAACGATTTGTTCCCTTTCTCCCCACACATTTCTGTCTCTCCTTCAAACAGTTTCTGAAGTCCTACCTAATCCGGTCGCTTGTTCCACTGTAGCCCCAGCGACTCTCCACCTGCTGGAACCTGTTAATGCTGCATTCTTTTCCTCTAAGGCAACACCTTGGTCGGTCAATATAATCTACTTTAGGTTTAGGATTGACAGTAAAGTGCAGAAAGAGATTTACTACCTCCCGATCCGACAAGATTCCAGATTGAGCAGGGCCTGTGAAAACATAAAACTTCTAAGATGATTTGAAGGATTACTCCAGCTGTTGTATTTAAACCACACATATTCACAAACTGAAGACAACAATAATATTTTCCAGTGGCCAGTGCACAATCTGCAGAATGTTTTGTTTTCATTTGTGCATCACAACTCTTACTAGTATAGAATTAATAACAGGATTGAGTGTTAAACACCTAAACACACTTAAACAGGATGGAGAGACGGTCTAAAAGCAAGACAAAGAACTCCAGAACTCACCTGCTGCAAACTCTTCAATAGTCATTAATGGAAAACGGATTAAGGAAAGAGCTCTTCCAAGGACTTTTTGTTTGTTCCCAAATGTCACCGGCAGTTGTTGTCTTTGACATTCTGCTTCTGCCCAGCGAACAACAGCTCCAAAGAGCCTACTTTCTCGAATACTGAGAGTGTCCCTTTCTAGAACTGCACATAGTGTGTCTAAAGAAGGAAATGTTAGCAGCTTTAGATCAGTTTTCATCCAAGCCAGTAACAGTGCTACATTACGTAAGCTTAAAATACTAATTACACACTAAGAACATTCAAACAAGACTAGCTTTGTCTTATTATTGTATGTTATGTGTGTATATACACTGCACATAATTTATCTTACATAAAAAGTAATCTCTCAATGACACATAGATTTCAAACTAAAAATTAATTTTCCTGCTATGAAGACAGGATATGAGCTTTCTTCTTGATTCTTAAGAGTGTAACTAATCTCTGTAGTAATAACAAATATCTGGAAGAATTTTCATTGCTAGGGCAAGATCAAAACTGAAAGTGACCAAACAGTGAATGCACTCTACTGAAAAACCAAGTTAGTCATGATGACAGTGTCATATTCTCATCTGGGCAGCCACCTGCCCATCTGGATCAACTATAGCCACAAGCAGCAGTGGTACACAAAAACCAGTTTAAAGATACATGAAACTCATCTTAAGTATTGACATATTTGCTACCCAAAAAAGCCTGAAGGTGAAACACAAGATCTGAGGCAAGGTACATGTTTAAAAAGCAACTTATACTGTATTTATTACTCCTTCTGACCTTCTTTGAATAACAAGTATGCACAAATTATCATCTATATCATATCAGAATACAAGTCAAAAAATAAATGGTTTTTTATATTCTAAACCTTCTGTCTTTGGGAATTTTTATCTGCCTTGAATTTAAGTGAGGCATGTTTGCAGTTATAGAAAATAGCATATTGGAAAGTCAAAACAGATTAAGACTTACCAAGACTAAAGATCACTCACAGTCTGAGTACAAATCCTACTGAACACAAGTTAACAATGGCTTTAAAATTTCTTTATGCTGTGAAACACCTTCCTTCGGTCTGAATTTTTCCCACAATCTAGCTGAATTGGAGTAAAACCTTAGATACACATAGTAGCAATGAAATTGAGTAAGTAAACTCACAACTGCTAGCTTTTGATAGAAGATTAAACAGAGAAACTAGCAATTTATGTATTCATTTTTTTAAGCAGGTATCATTAATTGTACTTGATCTGTGCAACTTTGAATAGATAAATACCATGTGGCAACAGAACAGCGTGACTCCTGTTGCATATGAAAAGCAGCTCTGGATGCCTCAGGGATGAGGCACAACCCTCAGCAAGTGAAAGCTTTGGCTTCAATGAAGTGTAGCGTCAGGCCAGTGGGAGCCCTGGGACTCCACCACTACTCAAACACGGACACAGTGCAGTGGAACCCAGCTCAGGAGTGAAGCTCAAAGGAAACACTGAAGGGGTGCATGGCCAAGAAGGGAAGAAGTGCTTGGGACTCTGCATACTCAGATGGGAGAAGGAACTTTCCTGGGGGGTACTGTCATTTCGTGCTTAGGACACACAGACTGACTCACCTATGTCGATATCTGTAAAGCCTTCTGCACTTATGGCATCCATGGTGCTTTTGTCTATTGTGTCGAGACAAAGACTAGCAAGCTGAGGTTCATCAAACAAACGAGCCTGGAAAGATAAAGAAATACTTAAGCTTGACAAAACAAGCTTAAAACATCTAAAGTTGACAAAAAACTGCTAATCTTAAAAAGCAAGCATTTTACCTCTAGTACATACATAAATTAAAATAAGTTGATTTGTCTAAGTACTCTTTGTGTTTATATCTTAAAGAGTACTTAAAATCTCAAAGGAGTACATAATTAAGGAGAATTAGTAATTTCCCTCCCATTAGGAATTTTCCTAGTAAATCAAAACTAAGCTTAAATTTACCTACTTGAGTAAGCAGCATAAAGGCATTATCTGCTCGGAGATGCTTTGTTAGGAAATCCACACAATGTGCTTCCAGGGCAGGGACTGCATACTTTTTAGCAGTGTATAAAGTAGTCATGACTGTTTCTGGACCAATTTGAACTTCATCTGAATAAAGAAACCTATAAATCAATACACAAATACAGATCATAAAAACATTATCTTTAGAGGAGCAACCAAACACAACAATCTCTTTGCATTTAGAAAACAGGCCAAAGATTTGCACTGTAAACAGTGCAACAGCTGATCTCATAGCATTTTTATAAATAAAGAAGGTAAGTTAAAAGGTTCAAGAAGGACTATTATGTTAACCTAATGGCATACATTTGTTTTAAATATGTATTACTCGCTAGGACTGATCTGGCTGTCCTAGTTATACATAGCTCCCCAACTGTAAACAACAGCTGAGCTGCAGAATTACTTAACCTATGAATGCATGCTCTCAGTTCATCAGGAAAATATCAATGCACAATCCTCTATGGCTGTGTTCCTGAAGTTCATTTACTGACAGTGCACACTGGCTGCCCCTCCATGAGGGAATAGTGTCAAGAACTTTGATTGTGAGAACATCTTATGCCAAAGTTACCCCTCTGTAGTTTTCAGAGAGGAAAAGGAGTACATTCTAGCAGATGACCTTGACTCTTCTTTTCCCACCACAGCAAAACACTCTTGCTTGTCTCCACTGCTTGAGGCAAGAGGATTGGTTGAGATTTTAGCATAAGCTGGGAACCAGAACATAGGAGCCTCCATCTATAACAGAAAAAAAACCCCCCCGTTTCCTGAGCAGTTGTTATTTAAGACTAGACAAGGTAAGATTTATTTTAAGGTTCTGTATGGAAAACACGACTTTTTAAAAATAATTTTTCTTACAGGTGACATTTAAGATAATTTTAGCATAATTTCAACAGCCTTTCAGATAACAATCAAGAATAGTCTGTGATTTACAAAAATACATTTGTCCCCAACACACATAGGTAATTAAACATAATAACCAGGGCACAGTAGCAAATGCAAGAAATCCACAATGAAAAACAAGTCTTTCCTTCATATTTCTTAATATTTGTTTTTCAGAACATCCTGGAAATGAATGACACACAGACAGACGGTGTGTTTAGAAGGATTTTCAAATGTAGCAATTAGCAGTTTGTATCTAACAAGAGAAACTTGTGAAAATAAGAGACTCCTTAAACTTCCTTGCAATATGGAGAAACTGAAGTAATATAAATCCAGAACTGAAGTTTAAACCAAAGTTCTTCACTGTTTATATTTCTTATATGCCAGGAAAACGCTGATTCTCAGTAGTTGCTAACACACAATTAAATATGGTGTTCAACATTAAATTTGCTGCTACAATACAGGTACATATTTACCACTAAAAGACTCCAGTCTACTCAAACAGTCAACTTGCTGCACTTTGGAGATGTGAAAGATGCTCTAAATTAATTTTTTTAAACTGGATTTAAGTTGAATAACATTTAGGAAGAATTAATTTAATTAAATGCTAACTTTTTTTAAGTAAATGTTTCATACAGTTCAATTAGAACTGATTTATGAAAGCTATGAACTATTATTACCTGTTGATGAAAATGATGAGCTGACTTGTTCATCACAACTGCTGACAAATTCACTTTTCAGAAACAAATATTTCACAGTTACACTTTTGCATACTAAATTTACAAGCTCTTCATTAACGCACTAGAATAGTGCATTTACATTTTGGTTCTAAGACTTAAAATAATCAGTTTAAAATGCCATAACTTTTGTTGTATGACTTAACAGGAGTCCAAATCACGTGAAAGTTGATTAACAGGCTATAAAAAAACCAATACTGCTATGCAAACTACAGTATGCATTTTACCTAACCAAAAAAACAAATCCCAGGTTGGTTTTGGAGCATGATTTTGGTTTTACTCCTTAAGTGAATCCAATCTGAAGCCAATGAAGTGACACACCAGAGGGACTCATCTGCCTTGTGTTTTACTTTCTGCTACACCTTCCAAAGAAGGGTGCAGTCCTAGGTGTGTCTTCCCTCTAAAAATCCCTGCTGGTATGTGCCAAGAGCTGTGTCTGTGTTAACTCTCTCCTCTGTGGCACGCCTGAACTAGCAGAGCTTTATGTTTGCACCACTGCTCCTCCTCCACTTAACTCAGTGGGACTGATGATCACTTCCCTCCTCTATTTCCTTTTCAGACAGAAACAACCTAGTTTTATTGGCATCCAGGAAGAGGGGATGGGAAGCTGGGGGGTGTATGTGCATATTGGAAGAATATTTTTAGTGACTAGAACAAACAATTTTTCCAAGTGACCATTAAATCATTCACTCTATATAAGCCTCTCATACATTTTATGCTACTTTTCGTTACTCTCAAGTTAGCATTTCCTTCTCCCCTTGTGTGAGCATCCTCTCAGTAGCTGAAATGTTTTCACCATTACAGAAGCACACAGGAATCTTTTTTCAAGTCAGTCATGATTACCCCTTTATTTACTGCTTGCCAAAATACTCTGAAAAGATTTTTGGAAGACAGACTGCTAACTTGTGCCATACCATCATCACTTTGCTTTATTCTGTGATCAAAGCACAAGCTAGCTTATTGTAAAATATGAATGAAAAATTAAAAAAAAACTTTAGTAAAACTGGCAAAAAGAAACCGTAAAGCAGAACCCTACTGAGACAACTTGAATTTTCTTGATCATTGCTATTCAATTTGTAGTTAGAAACACACACACAAAAGTTGCTTCATTGGGAAATAGATTCAAACTTTGTGACTTCAATATTATTTCAGCTCCTAAGGATTTATCTGTCAAACTACTTCATTTGTTTTCATCAAAAATCTTTTCCTTTAATTTACAAGTAGCATTTGTCAGCAGATCTGTATGAAACACATAAACTACAGACATGACTTAACAAACCATGAGTAAATAAAATGTTAATGAGCTGAGGAACATTAAATAATTAGTAAATTATGCCGAGAAAGTTTTGCATTACTTAAACATTTCCTTTACTTGATGCTCATTTGCTATGTGTATTCAAAGATCCTGACTTAATTTCTAGCCAATATACCTCACCTCAAACTGGTATTTGCAAGCATTAAAGAAATGTCCTGTGAAAGGTAACTATCATTATCTGAGTAATTTACTAATGACTGATAAAAGAGGCCAACAGTACAAGGTATCATTCCAGCCTCTTTCAGTCAATACCAGGAAAAGACCCCATGTTGTTTCCAGCATGGAAAAAGTCCATCACTGGCATGTATTACAGAAGTTCTCCCTAGATATGTTTTTAACAAGGTACTGTTAAGCTCAAAGAAATACACATAGCATGGAAGAATGTCTTAAAGAGCTGGCATAGCCAGCAAACCTGAGATGTTTCAGCAGTCCACCAGAGTGGTGATATTCACACAAGATACAAGCACAATCAGTTTACTGACGCAAGTCCCGTGGCCATTACGCACGGGCAGCCCTACCAACACAAGATGCTTTTGTTTGCTTCTGACAACATCTCTTCATTCACTTCTACACTGTTCAAATACCATCCTTCTTATCTTTACTTAGAAATCTGTTAGCAATCTCTGTTTCTGTGTTCTATTTTTACCCAGACAAACTTCTCTTATTATATTCACTTTTCACTGTCCAGCATTTTT